>VNJS01011239.1:0-43988 GCA_008042575.1 Drosophila watanabei | reverse complement strand
TTCTCGGCCGTTCCTATGGCAGCTATATGATATAGTAGTCCGATTTTTATAAAATTAAATCTAAAAATCGGGAATAATATAAAAAGCTCATAGCCGAGATTTAATCAAGATATATTGAAAACCAGTGAAGTTATAATTTTTTTTCAACAAATTTACGGATCGGTTGTATGGCAGCTATATGATATAGTTGACCGATCCGGCTCGTTCCGACTTATGTACGAGTGAGAGTATATAGAAGACTATTTACAAAGTTTCATTTAAATAGCTTCAAAACTGAGGGACTAGTTCGCGTATAATCGGACAGACGGACGGACAGACGGACGGACAGACGGACAGACGGACATGGCTAGATCGACTCGGCTGTTGATGCTGATCAAGAATATATATACTTTATAGGGTCGGAGATGACTCCTTCACTGCGTTGCAAACTTCTGACTGAAATTATAATACCCTGCAAGGGTATAAAAAACGATATCGTAATCTAAATTTTGTAATTGTCCCGGGAAAAAGAACCTCCTGGCCCCGAGGAAGTTGTGTGTGTGTGTGTTGGGAAATTGTCATCGCGATGAGACAGCTTCTGAATTCAGCTGCTGTCCTGGCCCAGATCCTGCAGCAATCCCTCAACATGTCCCCTTCTGTGTTATCCTGTCTAATACAATATCTTCCACTCAATTGAGTGCTGGCTGGGCTCCTTTCAGCTGGTTTCTCTCCCCCTCTTCAGGCTCTCCTTTGGCTTTTAATTCCAGGATCGAATGGAATCTCTCTCCCTCTGTTTTAGATGTCTCCTTTTCTCCATTTTGTTTGCCATTTTGTTAAGCCCACAAACGGGTAAATTTTGATTAGAATCCTAGAGGAAATCCTTCTTTGACAATCAGTGGGTTCTGTTTGAATCTATATATTTTGTACCGAAAAATATGGAAGATGCTAGAACGCACTTTTATCTCATCAAACATCATATCATTTGAGAGAAGATCAGCCTTCAGACTGAAGACTCTTCTTGCCACTCCTCCTGCCTTCAATGCTGCCCCGCGTTGGGATGTGGCAATTGGGTCAGGGCATGGACCAGTCGGCAACTGGGTCACTGAAATAAATAATGAATATTGTTGCAAACAGCAGAGGCAGGCCAAACAAAGCAAAGCAACACAACGCTGCAGCAACTCGACTCGAGTTGCAACACGCGCGCTAAGCGGCTGCATTAAAAGGCCACTCGAACACACAGGGCAAGGCGCTGCAAGGGGCAGCTGCTGCAGGAGTTTGGCGAAAAAAAAACAACAACAACGGCAACAAAAAACAGAAATATAGAAAACAATGCCTCAACAAGAGGCAACACCAAGCACACACACACACACACACACTCTGTAGGCTCGCTAAATCGAAATGCTGAGTTTACAAACACAAAAAAAAAATAGAGCCTGGCAGGCAGGCAAAAGCTGGTAACAAATGATGAAATGCTAAAAAGCATGAAACTGCAATACACATACAAATGTAGGGAAAGGGGGGGAGTGGGGAAGTGGCAAGGGGGAGGGGGCAAGGGGGCATGGGCGCCTGAAGTGGGCGCTTGATTACACTGAAATGCACTCAAAAGTGGCGAACGAGGCGATGCCGCCGCCAGCGAATGCAATCGAACAAGCAACAACAGCCGCCCCCCCCCACACACACACACATATATCACAAGTTCTGCCATACACAAATCCCACACACACCCACACACATCCCACACACATACTCACAGCCCAAAGCCTCGCCAAAAAGTTCCACAAATTACATTTAAGTGACGCAAAAGTTAAGTGAAACTCATTGCGAAAATCGCGGCTAGATGCAATGTGGCATGACCGAAAGCGAGAACGGGGGTATGATGATTTCGAGGGGGAGGGGCAGAAGCATGAGGCATGAGGCATGAGGCAAGGACTGGGGCTAAGTGCTTTGGCATGCCCCGAAAGTAGGCTCTTGAACTATTTCTGTGTTCTCGCCCACTCACATACGCATCCGTGGTTGTTTATGGCCCGCGGATGCTTCTGACAGCTCGATGGCGCGGCCATATAATGCGGATAAAGTATCCGATACAGAAACAGATATATTGAAGGAAATGGCATATATATATATAGGGGAAAGAAAATCGGAATATATATTAGAAAGTAAATATTAAAGAGTTTGTATCTGTATATGATTTAAGAGGATTTCATTATAATTTAAAAGCAATTATTTAAGCTACCTGTTGTTTAGATTAATTATATTATAAAATCATTAAAACAAAAGATTCCAAATCATTCAGAAAACAAAAGAATTATCTTTTTAAGTCAACACTAGTATCTCTGTGACGTCCTGCCTCAACTGATGTTGCAAGAATGGGAAAGCGTCCCTATCCATCACTGCCACTTGGCGGCAATGGAGACTGACTCTGACTCTGCAACTGAGACTGAGACAGAGACGTCGTTTCTGGTTTTGCCCGGCTTCTCACTTGTGTTTTAGCCTCATTTGCCACATGGTTTCGCCCGGGTACCGGATTTCGGGCTTGGATATCTCCTCGGGGAGTGCCATCTATTCCCAGCTCGCAATGGGTTATTCCTAAACCAGCTTGGCTTGCACTAATGATGCATTCTCACTTGCAACAGTGCAACATCAACCAACAACTGCATGTGCAACAGCAGCAGCAGCAGCAGCACAACTAAGCCACAACAACGACAGCCGCAGTTTCGCAGAGACTGACTCTCGTGTTTTATCCTGCGCCCCAGTTCACTCGAGTAAAATGCAATCTCCCCTCCAGGATCCCCTCCAGGATCCCCTTCAGGAACTCCCCGCTCGCTCACCGCCCGGCTGCCAGCTTTCAGCACTCGTGGGAGCAGGCAGCCAACCAGGCCACCAAGTCATCCAGGCATTCAACCATATGCCATGAATCTCTCTCTCTCTCTGCAAATTACCAAATGTCCTCGGATACCCTGAAAGGGAATCCCAACGAATGCTCAAAGAGTGGACTAGGAATCTAGCAAATAATATTTATGATTAATTCTTTTTCCAAGTCTTTGAATCTATCGTGCTTTTTACTTGTTGAGAAAGTCAGATATCAAGTTTATAGTGATGTTTGTAACTGTAAAGAAGGATTTGTAATTATGTTATTTGAGTTCTTACAGATGATAAAATCATTATAAAGCAATAATCAAAATAAAAGGGAGCCACTAAGCTTGATTAGATATATTTTCTCAGTAGAAAAAAAACTAAATATCATTTACAACAGATTTACTCACAGTTACTCACAGTTTAAGTTTAATATACTTCCACTTTACTACAAAAACTTCAAAGAAAGAGCATTGAATCGAGTTCCTTGCATTGAAAAACGTTGAAAATGCCGAATATTGGGAATTTTTCCCTGCTGATGCGACAGGAAGTGAGGTTCGTTTAGCTGTCCTCGCCTTGATGTTTGTGGATTTAAGCAAGAAAAATCGACTTACAACCGAAAGTGACTGGGAAGGGAGGGAGGCTTGGTGGGTAAAATCACAGCCAGAGGGACATGCAGCCGAAAAACGGACTCCGTCCGAGTAATTGAGCTTCCTTGTATGCAAGGATATTGCTTTCCTGGCAGCGATTTCCAGCAATGTTGTGAGAGATGAGGGCGAGCGGGTAAGCTCGATAAACACGTTGCGCAAAGAAATCGTTGCATAAATTAAGCCTTAATATCCACCTGACCTCATCGATGCCACCGGAAGCTGTGCAAACGGTGATAGCGGTGGCCAGGACGAGAAACAAGGACGCCTTGCTGTCAGCAGTTTACCGATTTTCGGCGTCCTAATCGGGAATCCTTCAATTTCTCAAACTCCGACAAATGAATATTTAAGGCCGGTGGTCAGTGCCAAGTGCCAAGTGTCCCGTGTCCAGTGTCCAGTGTCCTGCGTCCTGTGCCAATTGCCAAGTGGAAAGTGGAAAGATTTACGAGCTGCCCGGCGGCTGCTTTCCATTGCCTCGGCTCTCGCCTTTCTTCCAGCTTCTTGGTCCTTGGCTCTCGGTTCCTTTCTTCTTTTCGGCCAAAGCCAGACAACCTTGGCAAATTGACTTTTGCCTTTGGCCTGGATTTAACTGTGTAAACGTCTCCGCCCTCTGTTTTGGTACACTTGGAAAAAACGGGGCCCTAAGGCCAAGTCTCTGTCTTTCTCTCCCTCACATTTTCCCAATAATTTAATATTAAGTTTCTTGTAAATTCGTAACTCTTAGAGGTAAAATTTTGCCTAAATTCCCAATCAAAGTCTGCTTTTCCCTTGAATTTAATATTTATTTCAACAAAGGAAAAAACTTCTTTGCTAAACTAAATCAATTATCCTTTTAAAAGGAAATATCCCTTTATTATTCGTTTGTTGAACATTGTTGCATTCCATTTCCATCTGTTCATCATGTTTTCCCTGTTTTCATTTCAATTTTTGTTGCCTTTTGGCTCTTTCGATAAATTCGAGAAAAAAAAAGAAGGTAGCCTAATCAATAACCAATGCAACACTTTGCTGGCAAGGCCAAGTTATTTTAGCCGTTGCCCTGCGAACAGTTGCCAAGCCGAAAGCCCTGGAAGATGGGGGCTTCCCCGAGCTAAGCCGGGCAATAAATTAACAACCTGCGTGGCGGGGGCGGTGGCGGGGAAATTTCGGCTTTTGCTGTGGAAAAACCCGGGCAAAAACCAAACTAAATTAAAATTTTCTTTTTTTTCGCCTGAGCCAAGGGCCTTTGTCGTTAACAACAGTTATCATGGAAATGCTCTGAAAATTTTTAAAAAAGAAAAAATGAGAAAACACAAAATGACGCAAAGAATTTATCAAACATCCGCTTCCGGCAAAATGGCGTTAGAAGGGAAAGAGAGAGAGAGAGAGATGGGGAAAAGCCAAAGCAAATTGTTTATTGTTACATAATTGAAGCCAAGAGGCGACTTGACCTGCTCTTCTCCTGACTCCTATTTTCTTCTCTCGTGGAAAAGCGCGTTAAACCTGAGCCTGTTTTCCACAGAACACAGACTTCGGGTACATCAGGACATCAGGATCAGTGGCCAAGTTGGCATTACAGGACCTCTGAGGAACTACAAATCACTGAAAAGACTGCCTACAAATATAAATGTTTGATAATTAATAAAAGAGAAAATATATTTAAAAAACATCACTTTTAAGGAGAAAATATATTTATTAAAGGGTTGAGATTCCATTGGTTGAGATAATATTTAAAGACTTTTAACTTTCTAGAACTTTGGGATTAACTTTATTGATGATTCATTAAAGCTGAAAAAAAGGCTTTCAAGGCTGCTTCTTACTTGGAATTCACCAGGATTTCGGATCAGGTAACCTTCAGGCCGAGACTGTACTCAATTTCGCTGATTATGTAGAGGAGCAGCTCAGCTCAGCGAGATTCCTGTCCCGGCAACTTTGTTTGTTAATTGCCCCGAAACGCAAATAAATTCCGGCAGACAAACAAAAAAAAATAAAGGAGGAGAAATGCAAAACAAAAGCATTTTATTCTCTCTCTCACTCACTGGAGCATGTGGGGCTCAGCTGCTGGAAGCTGGCTTCCATATCCTGGGGCTGCCCATCAATTGCTGTCTAAGCAGCTGCCGAAATCCAGCAGGAGCAGGGACAGGAGCAGGATCCGGGGGGTGGCAGAAACAAAAACTTCATTAAGCAATGTTCAACAATAACATTCATTCTCGTTCGTTCTCCACACGCAGGCACACGGGAGATTTATATACGTAAGCGCTTTACACCTGTGGCGCCTGCCCGGCTTGGCTTTTCTACCCTCCTCCCCCCCTCCCTCTTTTTTTTAGGCCCAACCCTGCCCCATGAACATGCATCAAATGGTTGAATTGAAAATGCTGAGCTGGCGCAGGCTCCACTCCGGTGTGTGCGTGCAAACAAGCTGAAAATTCATTAAACTCGAGCAATAAATTCTTTTAATTGTTTTCCCAGCCAAAGGCAAGACCCCGCCCCCGCCCCCGCCCCCGCCCCACTTCATTATTTTATTTGAGCTTATTTTTTTTCTCATCTTTTGTTTAACAACAAACATTCTGCACTTCTCCTCTGCGTTGCGTTATTTTAATGTTTTACGTGATATGTTTGGCATGTCTTTGACGTGGTCGCACACCTTCTCTTCTCCTGCACCTGGGCCACGTCATTAATTCTTTTCAATTTAGCCAGATGATCGGGATGAGTCCTCCGACTGCTGCCTCATTAGCGGGCACAGGTACGGGTACAGTCCCGGGGCCAGAAACTTTGACAGTTGCATCATTAATACTTCTTTGTAGGAGAGAGAGGAGAGTGTGTAATGAACCGACAGCCTTGTCAGGAGCTCAACTAATGGATATTCCCCTCTCTTCCACTTGCAGGTGTCTCCGGCATCGACTTGTTTCATGTTGTAATTCGAGGACTTTCGGTAAGTAAACAGGACAGAGTCCTGTATTGAAATATTGGGACTGGGGTTGGGGTTGGGGGGATAAAAATATATATTTGCTTTGGTTTGAATTCCTGCCTGGGACAAACTTTGGTCTTCGGAACGGAACGGAAAGGATAGTGCAACAGCAGCAACCAACTTTCGATTTAGTTTTTGGGGTCAGCCAAGGAGAGAGACGAAGGAGGACAGAGAACGCACAGCACCGAAGGTTACAGTTCGAGTTGAGCCACACAAATCTCCAGCTGCCCCAAACTTGGCACTCCTCCCACTTCCACTCCCACTCCCACTCCAGCTGGAGGAGATTAGCGGACAATGTTTTGAGATAAAGCGAGCAAAGTTTGTGCAGCAGCCTCCACTGGATGGGAATTAAACCTGGCACTCGAAAAGTCAGTCTCGTTGAAGGTGGGAATTCAAATGCAAAGAGAGGAAGAAAGGGTCCTTCGAGCGAATAATGGCAGTCCTTGGATTGCGTTTCCATGTTCCTTTCAAACTAACAAATAGTGGAAGCTAATCGGCTTCCGTAAAGGCAAGGGAGATCAGCTTGCAAACTTGCATACACTTCGAATGTGAACGTCCTGCAACACAATCAGATATCCTTAAGGAGTAGTATCCCAACTCTGGAAGTCTCAAGTGTATATTTTTGCAAACACCTGCCACCAGAAGCCATAATTAAGAAACCAGCTTCATTTAGAGTCTGAACAAAACCGCAATATCATTAGAAAGGACACTTTAAAGGCGTGAATATCCCTTGTAAGTGGAAACACCTCATGTGTGGCTCCTTGGGAGTACACAGATTAAAGTGTTGCTGCAGTGTCGGTGTCACAGCTGCAGGAGAATTAGCCAGGATGTCTTAATCAGTTGACAGTCATCCAGTCTAGCAGTCTCCTGGAGTGAATCCTGGACATGCATGCAGCACCTGGCCCGGACTTAAGTCCATGCCAATATATTAAACTTATTGTGGAATGGCACAAGGCCTTGGGCATTGCCCGGTGGCCATGCTGCACTTCCGGCTGTCGTCCTTGCGGCAACGTTTGACATTTCGCAGAGCCACAGAGTCCTGTCCTTGGTGCACAGTCACAGGCACATCCTCTCTCAGCCAGCCCACCCATGACCCTTGCACGACTCCATCTCCGGCTTGGGCTCTCTCTGCTCCTTGTCGCTGTTCATTTCAGGAAATGCATTTCGTCAGCGTTGAATGAAAACGAAATTGCCAATTTCAATGAGGACAAGCAGGGGGCAGGGAACGGGATAAGGAGAGCGGAGACGAACCAATCTCTGTGAGGTTCAGGCTCAATCAGTCAGTCACTGGTCTGTGATTTTTTCACCCCTTTCTTTTTATATATGTATTTTGCCAGGAATCGCGGCAGCTAATGTGATTTGCACGGTTGCGAAACCACGCACACACACAGAGCTTTAAGGAGCGAAAACTGGAGAAGAGAGGTGGGAGCTGGGAGGGATACAAGGGATAAGCGTGAACGAGTGACCCATTTCCCGCAAGCCTCTGCTCAAGCCATACAAATCACGCCCAAGATTTATTTACTTCACTCTGAACTTTAGTACTCATTTGAGTTCCATCTTGCCAGGGATATATACAGCATTTACGGGCTAATCGGGGGAAGTCGGAACTCGGAACTCGGGACCCCTCTAAAAAAAGCTCTCTCTTAGACCGCGCAGAACCCTCGACAGAAGTGAAATAATGCCCTCGCATCACTCGAGCGCAATGAGATTCATCCAGCGAATTGCACAAAAGCTTCGATTGCCTGCGGACATAGCTTGGGGGGGGAGGGAGTGGAAGTGGTCGGAGGACCACTCCCAATCCGAATCCTAATAGTAGTTGCAGGGGAAAGGCCACCCCAGCCCAGTTATGAGAGCAACCGCGTACGTAAATCAACTGCGAGCTCAACTGAATGAAAGTCAAACAAAGACGGGGCCTTCTGCCTTTTGCCTTTACTTAGCTGGGGAGGGGAGGTTACCACCATCCCAATCCCATCCCCTAAAGCTAAGGGCTAACCCAGCTTGCTATTGGCAATCCAAACAAAAGCGCTGCAGAATTATGTCAATGGCATCGTTGTCATGGTCGCACATCAGCATCTTTCCCTTCTCCAGGTGCTGCTCCTGCAAGATGCTCGAGATGCTCCTCCAGCTCCTCCGCCCGATGCCATTAACGCCAGGCTCCAGCTCCAGACCAAGCCCCGCGAGATGCGTTCGTCGTTCGCCTATCAAAACCAAAATTGAATACAAAAATCTCATCAAAAATCGATTAGAGCTGCAAGTGATGGCAGGGGGAATATATACCCGAGCTACTATATATATGTATATATATCAGACAGGCAGCACGCCGTGCCGGGCCGGGAATCGTGTTAATAATCGAGACACCCAGCCAGGCACCTGACACTACTTCCTACTTGGCACTTGCTGCTTGGATCGAATAAATAACATTGGCAAATGCAATTTGCGAAATTAAAACCGAAAGTAGTGAAAAGTTTTCAGCTTTCAGCTACCCGAAACTCCCTTTGGACCATTGTCAGGCGCCTTATCACTGACAGCAATCATTTCTGCGGCTTGGAAAACTTTCTCCTAACGACGCCAAACGATGAAAATGATGATGATGATGATGATGATGATGGGGATAAGGATGATGGTGGGAATGGCAATGGAAGTGGGGTTGAAAATGGGAATGGGAATGGGGATGAAGGAGAGTCTGGTCCTCGAACCACATCGAATTGGAAAAGCAAAGTGTTCATTTGTAAAATTAATAAAAATAGTTTTCCTTCTGCCTTCCTCTAGCCTTCAGGGGAGGCTTAATGAATATGGATGAAAGTGCCGCCAAGTTCCGGCGGCCGCATAAAGTGACACAACGATGGCCACCATCGATCGAAGGACCTCCTATATCTGCTCCTTCTCCTCCTTCAAGTTTTCTCAAGTTTACCTCAACTTTTTCCCTTCCAACCTTTTACTTTTTGTTTAGGTTTTGCGGTTGTGTGGAATTAATATCGGAATAAACCCGACAAAGGGGTCACATGTATTATTTTAAAGGACTGAATAGCTATAGTTATGTGTTGATTATATAGGATATAGGTGTATAATGAGTAAGGAATAAGGAATATTGTATACAAGACATAGTCAACACCATCCAGTTTATGTGTTAATAGGAACTGTAAGAAATAGTAGAAAGAATCGCGCAAATTATGAGTTATCCCTTCAGTATCTTCAATGCTTTTAAACCACTTCAAAAGTTAAGAACTGCTTAAAAAAACGTTACAAATAGATTATATCTATAGAACGATAATAAATATATATTGTTTACGTAGTTTCTCTAAAGATTTCTTTTATTTTAAATGATTTATTATTCCATTTCACAATGTGCTTGTTCAGTCACGTTCAGTTGTAGTGTGACCATAGTCTCATTCTTACTTAATCCTTAATTTCTCACCATTGACATTGACTTGAAACAATAGAAAATGAAACACTTATTACCAAATGCTTATGGTGTTATGTAAGAAATAATGGAAAGAATCTCGCAAATCATAAGTTATCCTTTCAGTTTCTTGAGATACTTTGTAGAAATTTAAAAAATGCTTATAAACCAATTAAAAAACATAAGAACTGCTTTAAAAAAGCGTTACAACTATTTTATATATATAGAAAGTTGATAAATATATATTGTTGATGTAGTTTCTCTAAAGATTCTTTTTATCTTCTTTTATATTCTTTTATATCACAATGTGCTTGTTCAGTCACGTTCAGTTGTAGTGTGACCATAGTCTCATTCTTATTTAATCCTTAATTTCTCACCATTGACATTGACTTGAAATAATAGAAAATTGAACACTTGTAACTAAATGCTTATGGTTTTATGCTTAATAGATTATAAATATGGTTTAGTTTCTTCTTTGAGTGTGCTTTGCGTACCGGGTATCCCTTAGTCGAGGACTGTGGCTTTCCTACTTGCTTCAACACTCACGCTTAGTTCCACAAATCCCATAAGCAATCGATTTCAGATATGGAATCCCATTATTAACACTGAAAGCGAGCGAAGCAGAAATGTATGTGGAAGGCATTAATTTGTTACCTTTTGATTCAACGGATTAAATGCAATTTCATTTGGTTACTTTGTTTAATTGACTTTCCCCTGGCATTGAAGCAAAGTGCATTTATTAAAGACCATTTCAAGTTGAGGATGTTTTTAGCCGAAAGACTCCTTGCTAAGAAGATCCTTGTAGAGCAACGGCTGGAATGTCTTGAGATTAGAGATGTCATCTGGGGCATGTCCAGTCGCTGGAACAGGGGCTGTCTGGCGGAGCTATACCCCGGTCGTGTCAGCATTTAGCATTGTGCACGGACAAAGGACGAAGGACGCGAGGACGAGAGGGCGAAATGTGTTTTGTCAGTGACATGGAAATCAAGTGAAGCGATGTTGTGTGCGCGAGGACATTTCGCTTTCGCAGTGGGGCCTGGATTTGGAGTGGCCGAGTGGCTGTTCCGATAAACTGTTTGCCATACAGACACACTCGCAGGACACGTGTGTGTCCTCGCCCACTTCCGCCCACCGAGAGCGGGGGAAGCGGCAACAGAAACAGGAAGAAAAAGGAAACGAAATGGACCGAGGAGGAGCAGGAGCAGGAGGCGCGGGGGGACAACTCAATTAAGCATGCACAATGCACACGAATTTAAGCCCCCGCCTCGGAGGACACCCCCGGGAAATGCTTTCACTGCTCCTGCCGCTGCTCCTGCTGCTGCATTCGAGAGAGATTCGAAATAAACGTACAAAAATTGTGGAAAATATCGCCATGCGAGCGGGCTTTGCAAATAAAAATTGTTTTATATTTGAGTCACATAAATTTCCATTGATTTTCCCCGCCGCTTTGCCCCAGCCTCCTCTTGGCCGCATTTCGTGTACGTGTCTTTGGGCGATTCTTTAAATCCTGAACACTGAAATCCTTAAAAAAGAAAAGGAGAAAAGAAAGAACCAAAGAAAACCGCAGGGTTTTTGCCCCAAGAGAGAGTGAGCTCGAAGAAGGAGTAACTTTTCCTAGGAAATTCTCTACATTTGATTCTACGTTTAGTAAAAAGCAAGACAAGTTGGAATTCATGGCGGAAAATAATGGAAATAGAGTTGAATCGGTGGTTAAAGTTCACGGAGAATGGAAAATCGAAAAGGGAGATATTTAAGAAATATTATGGGAGATTCTCGAAACTTCTTTTAAAGGCAGAGCCTGAAAATAATTCAATCCCTTGCATCCTGAACTTGTATCTATTCACTCTTCTCTTTTTTATCAAATTTCCACCCCTTCTTCAGATTGGGAAAACACATTTTGCCCAAACAAATGACACAGAGGCAGTGGAATTGGAAATAAATAAGGGGCCCGACCTATGAGACGCCTGTCCATCCCACCCACTCGCTTCCTGGGCGACCTTCTGCCCCCTTTACGGGCGTCTCTGCCCCTTGTTTGTTTGCTTAATAAATGAATGTGGAAAGTGCTCTGAATATTTGTACAATGTTTTCCTTTCGCCTTTCGACGACTGACTGCCTTCGCTTTTCCAACCTCTCCCCCCCGTTTTCTTCTGTATCTTCTGCTGTACATCTTTTATCACAATTCGAATTGCGGACTTGGACGCGTGGCATTTTGTTTGTCATTTTGTTTTCAATATTGATTTATCGGGCCCTGCGCCTTGTGCTGGGAGTTAACCACAGTATTTGACCCCTCCTCCTCCTGGCTTTGGCTATTTATCTCGCAGCAAGAAATAAATATATTACACATCGTATAAAAGAGCATTTGCACCTGTTACACTGCCAGAAAAAAGAGTTCCGAAGGTAGTAAAAGGAAAACTTGTGCACACACTGATTTCTCGCCGTGTGAAGTTTTCGTTGTGTCGTTCGACGCCGCCTTGGTGGCTTTATCAATCAATGGAAATCGATTTGTGGAGCTCAATCAACGCAGGGGCGGAACACCACCAGCACCCCTCAGGAAAATGAGAAAATGGGAAAGCGACAATAAGAGAGAGGGAGAGAGAGCCCAACCCTGCTCTTAACACTTAAGTAGGCAGCCATCTCCTCGTTGTCGTGTCATTGAACTCGCCCCAGTCCTCACCTCCGGGGGGGGGTGTCTTTGTCAGATAATTTTTTGGGGTGGCCGTGTCCCTGTCCCTGTGTTTTCCCCAGAAAAACCGAAAGGGAAATCGTCGGGGGAGGTCGCTCTAAAAATAAAACTTTTGCCCTTTTGCCCAGAGCTTAAAGCGAAACTAATTTGGCAAAAGGCTGAAACTAAAACTGAACCCAAAACTTCAACCCCTTAAGCTGTGACTCGTCGATGACTCCCCCCACTTGGCTCTCTAAAAAAGAAACATAATTGAGCTTAGACCCGCCGCCGGCTTAGCGCTTAACGTTGTTTTGTGGTCCCGAAACTCCGAGGGTGCCACCAACTGTTGCTACTTATATGTGAGGGGACCAACTCCACCTTAATGACCCTAATCCCCAGCTCATAAAGTATGCAACGGCTGCCATGACCCCACCAATTGCAGGGACACAAAAACGGATACGGACACGGACACGGTTTCGGAGAGGGACTTAAGTTATTAAGCGCATTTAGTGGTAAATTGGAAAATACTTGGTCAGATTGAGTTGACTTCAAAGGAGGGAAAGGGAACCTTCTTCCACATCCTCCTGAGATCCTTCTGGAGTGATCCAAGAACACTTTCATAGATCTCAAAGGACTAAAGAAAGTGTTGAGTAATTAATTACATAAATCTTGAGTTTTAGTTAACTTATACTTATAGTATAAATACACAGCATTATCCCTCGAAACCTTTAGATTAGCCACGATTTTGGATTTATAAAACCCCCGTAAATCACGCCACAAAATCCGCCAAAAGAGAGAGATTGTTGCAACATACATATTTTGGCTGCTGGCTCATGCAACGCTCATATATCTTGCCGTCAACGTCTTTATTCCGGCTGTAATACAGAATATATAAAAATGCGTGTCCCGGGACAATATATAGTATAGACTCTGAGGCGTGGAAAGCGGGCTGCCAGGGGGGGGCGTTATGGATGGAAGCCAACATTGTTGTGCATACACAATGTGCTCCGTTTTAGTCCACTTCCTTTAACTTCAGCTTCAACTTCAAGTCGGAGACGGAGTCAGAGTCCTCCTACATTTCCCTCCAAGGATGTGGTGGCGGTGACGTTGACATTTTGAGTGTCATTTTGTTGCTGCCACAGCCACTTCCCACAGCCGCAGCCGCAGCCACAGTTACAGCCACAGCCAACTTGCCCCCAAACGTCGTCTTGGCCAGCTCCCTCTCTTTACACCCAGGACACACAGGAAATAGGGTATATTCGAGGCTATTTCTGGAAGAGATAGAGTTGATTTTAACAACTGAAATTATTTAATTATTTATTTTCAGAAACAAATATTATTCCAATTATATTTAAACTCAGTGCTCAGTAAGGCAAAGTCGGTTCAGTCATTTTTAAAGGACTTCTCTGCTGTTGCCAGTTTGGGTTCGGGTTTGGGTTTGGGTTAGGGATAAGCCTAAGGATAGGGACTGTGTGTGTGTGAGTGTACTTGCCTTGGCACGCACTCCAGGGCTGCCGCCTACGACGGCGCTTGTTGCCACAGAGCTTGTGGCAAGCGGAAGCACATTACATACTCGGCAGCTTGACAAGAACAACAGAGGCAAAGGATGGCGAACTGCGAGCCAGGCGACAACAGCCGGAAACGGAAATAGAATAAAGTGGCTTTCTGGCTGATGTGTCGCTCATGCCACATGCCATAACTCGCCGCTGCCGGCGGCCATGGCCACTCGGGCGGAGCCGCAATTTATACCAATTGTCGTCATCGTTGCCAGCATTTCATTAACTCGGTCGTGGACTCGGACTCAAAGTCGGACTCGGACTTGGACACTTACTTTCCTCGGGTTAATTACTCTGACAGCGCTCTTCCATCCATCAGCGAACTAGGACTGAGTGGAAAGCTGCTAATGAAGATGTGCTTTTCCTGGCTAATGGCCAGTTGACTGATCGGGCTTATGGTCAGGTCAGAGCAGTTCCTCAGCGGGAAATTCTTTAAGACACAAGGAGGAGTTTGCCAATATATTAATAATATTTTAACAACAATTACCTGCTTTAATAGCATAAAAAATAATACAAAATAAATTGGTTTCCCTCGGTTTTGATCTGCAACTTCTTAGCTTTGTGTTTGTCAGTGTTTTCATAGCCATAAAAATTGATCAAGAGCTTAAGAGCTTTGATATTCTTGCCAGATTTTTACGCAAATAATGTCAAGGAGCGAAATCATGTACCTACCATTAATGGGTACGACCTTATCCCTTATGATCCCTTCCGAGAGGGTTAGTCCAAGGATATTTGCAAATATTTCGTGCCTCAACCCGAACGAATCGCTTGAAGCGTCATTGGAATTCCCCGGCAGGACTCGGCCTTTAATAAAGTTTATCCGGCGGCCAGCGTAGCATCCTCAAGGCTCCCATTAAGCGACCCCCGGCCGCCCGCTTCCTTTGTGCCCCCAATTTTGTCTGGCAACAAATGTTAATTCGAAACGTTTTATTGCCTCCGAAAAAAACAAGCGAAACTGTTGTGCAAACTGCCATTGAAACTGGAACTGGAACTGGGACTCACCACAAATTGCAATGAGGGGTGGTGCGAGGGGGAGGGCGAGCGCAATGCCGGAAAAGTGGAAAACGCGGAAAAGGGGTGTGTTTTGTGGAGGCGTGCGACTGTTGTAAATTTCCGCCAGCTATTTTTGGTACTTTTGTTTTATATTTGGCCCAAGCGCAAAAAAACAAAAGCAACAAAGAAAAAATCGTTAAAGAAGTTATAGTGAGAACGGGGCCATATAGAGCAATATATATATATATATATAGCAACAATCTGTGGGCAGGAGGGGGAGGGGGCCCGGCACGAGCGCTGGAACGTGACTCGAATAGCATTCCAATAATTGAAGGCAGCGACGACAGCCGAAGACGGCGAATTAAAGCCCGACATGAAGTATGGCGGCCATATCCTTCCCCTCTTCCTTTCCCCTTTTCCTTTCCCATAACATGCCCCCACACACACACTCACATCCATCCCCGTATGTGTGTCAGCGGGGGCCGACGCTGACGGGCGCCTTCAAAACACATTAGTCCGTCCGAGGCCCCGACTTCTCGACCAAGTTTATGCTCCGTGCATGTGCACCAGCTCCTGAAGCTGCCGTTGCAGCTTCACTGATAATGTACTGGCGCAGGAAGCCCCCGAAAGGACACCTCTTCTACGAGAGAGAACAAAATTAGACAGGCATTTTGTACATCAAGTGAAAGTTACGTACGATCTCTTTTTATAGCTACTGGGATTTTAAATCTCCTGGAAATGGTGTCTTAGATTATGCTTCTCTGAACGTAACATACTTTTACTTGCACAGAAAGTGTGGAGAGCGATTTTAATGCTTTGCACAAGAACTATTATTGGAAAATAAAGAAAAATAACATACTTTTAATTCCATGAAATTGTATTAATTACTCTTAAATCTATATGCATTTCGAAAGAAAGGTGAAAGGCATTTTCAAAACAACAGAGATTTAATATTTTACCTTATTTATGTTTCTCTAAAAATAATTTTTGACAAAACCACAAAGTCGAAGGATTTCACATTTTTAGATTTACTTTCACATAAAATGCTAAACATGATTTTAAATCGTCTTAAAGGCGACACAAAAGTATGCTATGAAAATGATGTAAAGCTATTTTGTTAATTATTATAGTTATTATAGGAAAAAAATATATAAAAACTATACTTTTTCCTCAATTAAATTCTATTAATTGCTCTTCAATCTATTTGCATTTTGTTCTTTAAACGAAAGAAAGGTGAAAGGTATTTTCACGACAACAGAGATTTGAATTCCCATTAAAACTATGTCCCAATTTATGTTTTCCTAAAAATATTTGTGAGAAAAAGAACACAAAGTCGATGAATTTCACACTTTTAGATTTACTTGCTCATTAAATGCTGACAGCGATTTAAAATCGCCTAAATGGCGGCACAAAAGTATGCTACAAACTATGGGATCTATTATAGAAAATAATAAAAATATAAAATATACTTTTTCCTCCATTCAATTCTATTAAATACTCTTTAATCTATATTCATTTTGTCCTTCAAAAGAAGGAAAGGTGAAACGTAATGTAATCTATGTTTTTATTTATATTTATATTATTATATTATATTATTTATATTATATATTTGAAAACACCACAATGTTTGGGATTTCACATTTTTAGATTTTCTTGCTCATTAAATGCTGAAAGCGATAAAATGCTGAAGCGCCTTAAAAGTGACATAAAAGTATGCTACGAAAATCATACAATGCTATTTCGTTAATTATGCGAACTATTATTGGAAAAAAAATATCAAAAGTAATGCAAATTATGTCTAAATTGACGCTTCCTTGAAAATAATTTTTAAAAACACAAAAAAAGTCTACAGATTTTTCGTTTTAAGATTTACTTGCTCAGAAAATGATAAAAACGATTTGAAATCGCCTTAGGATCGGCACAAAAGTATGCTATGAAAATGATACAACGTTTTTTTTTTCGTAATTCTGGGACCCATTTAAGGGAAAATGAAAACTAATACCTTTTCTCTCAACCAAAAAAAAGCTCTATTAAATTCTATTGGAAAATTTTAAAAATCAAATTTTATTAAATCTCGACATTTCTCACCGTGCATCTCCACTCTGGCACGTTGTGTGCTAAAACTTTCATCGCTATCAGTTTAAATGCTGCAAGCTCAAAGCGGCATTATGGATGGGCCTCGGGTGTGGGTGGGTGTGTTGAAATTCCGGCATTTTCCGGAATATTTCGGAATGGGGCTGACTGACTGACTGGCCGGATGATGCCAGGCTGCCGACGAATGTATCCAATTTTAAATATGCATTAAGCCAATGAAAACTTGTGCCATAAAACCCGCTCAGCACGCACCGAGGAGATGTGTCAGAGAGCCGGACCGGAATTGCCAGCGTTGCCACGCAGGAGGAGTCCGCAAAAAGTGTGAGAGTGTGTGTGTGTGAGAGTGTGCAAGTGTGCGAGAGTGTGCAGTTCAGGTGATAGCCAAAACACTTTATCGTCAGTCAAACAGGCGGCACACTCGCACACTCGCAGACTCTGTCAAATAATATTAGCATCAAGTCGGAGAGAAAGCTAAATTTTACGATCCATTTAAGGGAAAGCGGGCGAAAGGGAATGGGAAATGCGAACTGGGAAATGCGAACTGGGAAATGCGAAACCAGGTGAGCATCCAGGTAAGCCGCTTAAAGCTGTTTGCATTGTCGCCACGCCGGTCTGCCTGAAATATTCACTTCACTTTTCAATCGCTGTCAGCTGTAATTTATGCCGAACTGATTTTATTAATGGATCCTTAGGCCCGAGAGCGGCGACAATGACACCCATTCAACATGCTCCCCCCTCTCCCGAGCACATGTACACGCAAACGTACACGTACATGTACACGTACACTTCCACACGTGCACGTGGGCATGAGTCAGTCAGTCAGTTAGTCGCTGGCATTTCAGCCAGTCACTAAACCCTCGAGTGTGTTCGGGCCACACAACAAATTTGATTTGTGTGTGCGAGTGTGTGTTGTGCGTTGTCCGGTGGTTGGTTTAAATAGTTCTGGATCGGATTCTGGTGTCCAGTTTGGGCTCTGATCTATGCCCAAACGATTTTTCAACTGAGAAATATGCGCATGTTGCTTGCAAAATCGATGTACATATTGTCTCTTCCTGTATGTGTATGTGTGCGAGCTAGATAAACACTCTCATCTCTTCTTATTGCTATTGTACAAGTTAGACAGAGATGACCATATTATTCTCAAGTCTAACGGGGATTTGATCTTATGCGCCTCTCGGATACAATGGGCTTCATGCCTAAACCTATGCTATACATGTTACAGTGAGCCTTATGAGTTCCTATCCTACCAAAATATATTATTATAAAAGTGTGCCTATACCTTTAGCTTCTTTTCGTACACCGATTTACCTTAAAAAGGACAATCTTTTTTTTTTAATAAGAACACAGAGAAACAATTGATTTTCGGATTTTCCAAATAATATTTATGCAACTTTTCAGAGAAAAGAGACACTGTAAATCTTTATATTTTTCTTTTAGCTAGATCGACTCGGCTGTCGATGTCCATATAGATAATTTATTTATACTTTATAGGATCGTAAAGGCCTTTTTGGCTGCAGTGCCATCTTCTGACTTAAATAATATTACCATGCTAGAATATCAAACAAAACTTGATCAGTTCCAAAATCTGAGGAGATATATAAGGCTTACCGAAGGGAATATTATCTTTATAGCGATGAAAGCCTCTGGTTCACTTTCTGTCATAGGAACTTTCAGAAAATGTATAGAAAATTTGACAAAACTTGGTTATAAATAAAAATCTTGCAAATTCTTATAAAACGTTTTAGGTTGTTGCTAACAATAAATAATTTTGATCACTCAAAATATATTTTACCGGGCGACTGTATGGAAAATGTATATATTTTTTTGTTCTGCTTTAATTGTCTCTTTCCGTGGCCACAACTTTGGTGGCCACCCTTGTTTATTTTTTCTGTTTGTTGCTGCTGCCTGTTGTTCGTCATGATGTTTGTTTTCGCCCGATTCGCCATCTTCGTCATTGTCCTGCTCCCTTGTTCCACATTTCGGGCCTTCTTCCTTGCCCTTTCTTTCTGTTTCGCTCTCTTTCTGGCTCTCTCTCTCTCTCTCTCTCTTATTCTCTTTCTCTCCCCCCTTTCTGACTCTCTGTCGCTGTGTCGCCATTTTGCGTGCTGCCATTTTCATTTGGCAAACGTTACAATTCTACCGTTATTGCTGCTGTCGCTGTTTTTTTTTTCTGTCTTGTTGTTTTTGTCAACATTACTAGTCGCCCACGTCATCAGCACAAGAGCAACAACAACAATAACAATAATAACAGAAGCAACAAGGGGAGCAGTTAGGAAAAACATTTTAGTCACTTTCACTTTTCATTACACTCGCCTTTCGTTTCCTTTCGCTTTCGCTTTCGCTTCTCCATCCGCCGCTCTTCCGCCTCTCCCCCGGCCTGCTTTTATCGCCGTGTGCCTTTGTCATGCGGCGTTTTACATGACGTCCTGGTTACCCGCCCCCTCTGTGCGCCTTTCCGGCTGTTGTCAGTGCTGGTTTTTCTTAGCCAAAATGGTTTTTAACCCAAATTGCAGCAATTTTCACGCGCTGCACTCAAATCCGCTTAGCGACAATTTTCCCACACGAATGCTTAACGAGCGAATGGCTCTCTCTCACACACACACACACTCTCTTTCTCTTTCTTTACCTTCCCCTTGCCTCATGCTGCCGTCTCTCTCCATAATTGAATTAATCCTTGAGCAGCGCTCACTGTGAAAGCCAAAAGCTGTCCCGGACTTAATTGCAGATCCAGGCGAAAATCTGCAAAATATTAACTAAGCTTCGCGAGGCGATTGAGTGCAGTCCCGACTGTGGGATACCCGGCATTTGATTGGCTTAAGAAAAAAACATTGCCTACCTTTTGGGGCATCAAATTACTGTAAAGTCATATGTGCATTTTACTTCAATATGTATTTAAATTTACATGTCTTATATTTTTATAAATTTCTATTTATTCTATTGTACTATTTCTATTTATTATTTCCTTTAATATGTATTAAGATTTACATGTATTATATTTTATAAATTTCTATTTATTCTATTGTATTATTAATTTCTATTTATTATTTCCTTTAATGTGTATTTAAATTAACATGTATTATATTTTATAAATTTCTATTTATTCTATTGTATTATTAATTTCTATTTATTATTTCCTTTAATATGTATTTAAATTTACAAATAATATAATTTATTAATTTCTAATTAATTTGGGGATTTTCTTTAAAATTGAATTACTGAAAATTTCGGCGATAGTTTGCCGATATTTTTAGGGAACAATACAAAAAAGACGACGACTGAATTGTAGAACAGCTTCCAAAGTTCCACATAGAAGTCAAGGGGTACAAAATCCATGACAATGCCGAAGAAAAGCAAGAACAATGCTTTAAATTTCTTATAGAGGGGCTTAACATTTTGAAGGAGTTGATGAATATGTTCAAAGATAACAAACCTTCAAAAGGGTATTTGTTTGCCAGACAGGCTTCTCAGTAATTCAGTCGATATCTTAAGTTATATTTAAGCTCTTTGTATGGGAACCGATATTTCAAGTTGCCGATATTTTCAGTAATTCAGTCATTTAATCGTATAGGGAATACCCTAAATATATTAAGTCTTAAACTTGACTTGTGGCCAGATTGTTTCAGAAGATTACCTAAAAACGTTTTATTGTCTTTGATATAACATTGTTTTGAAGGATAGTCTACCTTCCTTTTAAGTGTCTAATGCAGGACTTTCTCTTCTTGACTTTTTATAATAACTTTTATTGGAAAATTCAAATATACATTAAATTTTATACAATTCCCTAGAAATGTATTAGTCAAGCAGGTTTGGGTTTTGATTTAGGTATTTCTAGCTAGGAATCCCTTTGCAATGAGTAAATATAAAAAAAACAAGAACCTTTTGAATAAAGGATTTGTGAGCATTCAATTGGCAGACAAAGCAGTACTTATCGCCCCGCCGGCTGCCAGAGCCCGAGGATGGAAAGTAATTGCATAACGGACACAAAAACAGTCAGCGATTTGGGTTAAAATAAATTGCATGTTTCATTTACGGCACTGCTGGCGGCATGCAATCGCCAGGAAGTCGAGGAAAGTCGTCCTCCCACACAAACACACACGAGGACTTGCTGGACTTGGTGGGGCTTGCGTGCCCTAGGGCCACTGGCACGCCCATCTGCCTCCGCCTCCGCCTCCGCCTGTGCCAGTGCCAGGACCTGGGCCCACCTCCCGCAGCGTTAGTTGTTTTGCATAATTAATGCCATCATAGGCAGAGGTAATTGCATCTAACCCATTGCCCACGTCGTTGTCGGTGTCCTGCCGCAATGTGGCCGTAATGACGGTATCAGCCCCAGGACCGCATTAAGGCCAGGACCCACGTCCTGCCCCGTGCACCCGTACCCGCACCCGTACCCCGTCCTCCTCACATCAGGTGCAAACTGTGGGCACTGCCGGCAATTGATTTTGATTTTGATTCATTGGACGAGGGCGAGGGGGGGGGGGACCGTGGCACAGGAGTTGGAATTAATTTTAAATATTTAAAGAGCGGCAGGCGACGCATCGTTTAAGCAGACATTAAGTTAATAAAACTCCAAGGACGCGCAGCATCGGTCCTCCTCCTCTGACTGGTAACTTAATTATGCAGCTTGCCAGGTCTAGGACAAGGATGCCGCTGATGCTGCGCCGGGATGTGTTCATGTGTGCTCCGGGCTCCTGTTGAATTTATGAAATTTTTATGGCTCGCACTTGACATCACTTAAAGGCAGAAGGCGAGAGGATGCACACGGAGAGAAATGGAAGGCTAACTATACTAAAGGACTTTCATTATATTAGCTTTTGGTCTTTAAGAGAGTTTTCCAAATTAGAGATTTTCACACAAAGCATTACTGGCATTACTTTTTGTTTTCCGTGTCAAATGGGTTAAAGAGGCTTGGGGAAAATCGAGGAAAATGGGCTGAGTGTCAGCGCGTTGCCCAGTAAATCAAAGGAATGGCAATCGCAATCCTTTCACAGGCTGTCAGGGTCTGCTTAAGCGCAGCCAAGGCATCAAATTTCAGGGCTTGGAACCGAAAAATACCAAACATGACAACGCAACAAGGAGCAGCAGGGAGGGCAGAGCTCGAGTTGGTGGGGAAAATGGGGCTAAAGACCCGGCGATGCTGTGGAGAACAGCAAACGGATTTGAGGCGACAGATTGATGTTGATGCGAAGAGCAGCTACAAAGACGGATGAAGTGGCAGATAGATGGCTTTGGCCAGCACTTTCCGCACTCCCCATAAATGTCGGGCAATGAAAATGTTGTTGCCCAGCTAGCCGTGCTCGTCGTGTCGTGTGAAGCCGTAAAGAAAATGTTGCCCTGGCCATGGCCATGACTAGGACTCCGACTCCATCTGCTGTTATACCTTGTTAGCTGTTGTGTAGATTTCGGTTATGGAAAGACCACCCCCGTCGTCCGTCGTCCATCAGGCAGTTCCCGTCTTAATGCCAAGCGAAGCGTGTGGCGCACACGAACCAACTCCTAGTGCGCTTCCTGCTCCTGCTCCTGCTCCTGCTCCCACTTCCCAGCTCACTTGTGTGGCATTCCAGAAAACGAAAACATATTTTCCATGCGAGTGCACAAAGCGATGCGAGACGCACGGCAACAGCAGCAACAACAATGGCCCACATATTTCGTCGTTCGCTCGGCTTATCCCCACTGTACTGTAGATATACATACATGTATATGTATGTATGTATGTGTGTAGGTACATATGTATGGATGAGCGGGGGGCCCTGTGGGTATTTTCTACGCTTTTCTGCCTTTTGCCTGCTGCTGGCTCCTCTTGTTGTTGTTAATCCTTTTCGAAATTTTTAGTTTGATTGTTGGGAAAATATTTTAAGCCCCCAAGCACAAGCACACACAACACACCATGCCACAACACAACACACACACACACTCCAAACGCATTAGCATAACGTGTGGATATATGTATGGATGCTTTTAGGTGGCGGGGATGCTTTTGTGGAATGGAATTCTGGAGATGTGGTTAAGCTTAAAGCGGTTAAAGGGAGTCCTTGTCTTGCGGGAGGCGGAGAAAGCAAATTATTTAACACAAGATCCACATGGAGTCCACATGCATTCCACTTAGGGTCCACTTGAGGAATCACTTCCTTTGATAATTACTGACTAGGGATAATGGAAATTTTTTAAATTCCACAAAAATCACTACGTTCCACATGGGGTCCACATATGTATTTACTTAAGTAGCTTTTCTCTTACTTATGTGGCTTATATAAGCTGCATTCCTGACTTTCCACCTGATTTTTTCTATTTTATATCGTTTTTAAATAGTTTTTAACTTGAATTTCTCAACAATTAAGATTGATTAAAACAATTAAGCATATTTTATTGTGTGATTAATACACATACACAAACTGTGGACTTTATTAGGTTTTACTGTTACGATGAGTTTACTGTATTTCCACATGGAATCCACAATTTTTCAGACAATACATTAATTCTACACGAAATTCTACAAAAATAGGCAATAAATATGGCTTTGCATAAAACTCCCACATAGAATCCACATTCTAAAACTGCAATGATACGCACAAGCTAAACTCACAAGTTCCACATGGAATCCACACCCCAAAAAACCCCAAAATGTTCACTTATTTACACATCATCCCGACCGGCCGCCATTTGCATTTTACATTGTATTGGTTCCACGTTCTACACGCCGTCCACAGCCGGCGATACACAAGAAAAAAAAAATGAGATAAAAGAAAATACAAGAAAAACAAGGAAAAAGGCCACCATTGCGGCTCATTTGCATGGCAGATGACAAAAAGCTCGTAGCGAATGCAAATTGAATCCAATTTAAACGCACGGCCATCGCAGGCCAAGTTTAAAATTCAGCAAACCGACGGCAATCGCTCAATGACATTGATTGGCTGCTGCACGAGTGTTTCGCATTTCGCCCTTCGTATTTCTCCATTTCTCCATTTCCCGCTTCCCTCTTCCCTCTTTTTTTGTTATATTTTCTGGGGGAACGGACAATTAAATATTTGCCTGTCTTATGGCCACCATTTGTTTTCCCCCGTGAAACGTGACCCAGACGGGCAGCAACTGTGACTGTGACTGTGACTGTGACTGGGACGGCGACTGCGACTGCGACAGCGGCAGAACTCGTTACTGTCACGCCCCGTTGCCGCTCGGACATGACAAAGGTTGACATTGCGCCTGCATTTATTAAAACAACTGCCAGCAGGACGTGAAGCGTGTAAGCAAAAAGAGAGCCCAGTGGCACGAGGGCGGGGGAGGGGAGCTTATTAAACGATGTGCGAAACGCTTAAGCCGCAGCAATTGTCGTCTGACGCCTGTCTGGGGATCAGAACGTGAGCGGTGATCGAATGCTGGGATTAATCCATCTTTCTCTAAAGTTCAACTTGCTGAGAGCGCTTGCTCTCTATCTCTCTCTGCGATCTGCATCAACCGCTCCTTTAAGCCAAGAGCAAACAAAGAGTCCGATCATGTTGCAATCACCTAAGGTGATCTCATCATATATTTGCAGCTCTCTTCGCGCTCAGAGAGAACAGCGATTAGAAGAGAGAGCAATAGCCAAGGCATCCTCAATAGAGAGCAGAACCTTGCAATGAGACCACCTTAAGCAATTGTACCATGAGAAGGCTTTACAGTGCGATTTTTGCAGCCTAAATTTATAGTTTGCTTTAACCCTTTACTACCCCTTATTTGAATTTAACTTTAATTGATGTCCTTTCTGCGTCCTTTGCAGTTTATTGGCAACAATAATGGTCAGCACAACATTGACGACACTGGCTGCTGGACAAACAACTAGTAGCAGTAATCATCATCACCACCACCATCACCACCAGCCGCAGCAGCAGCAGCAGCAGCAGCAGCATCAGCAGCCGCAGCAGCAGCCACAGTCGCAGCAGCAGTTGCAATACCAGCGACTGCAGCCCCACGCATCAGCCGCAGCAGCCACTGCGAGCCAGCAACGCAGCAGCTTCTACGCGCTGAACGGCAGCCTTGATCACGACTGCGACGGCAGCAACTCAAACTACCAGCAGCAGCAACAGCAGCAACAGCAGCAGCAGCAGCAACAGCAGCCGCAACCGCAGCTGAACCTGTCGCAGGCGCTGCTGTCACCATCGCCGCCACTCAACGATCAGATCAGCCTGCTCTTCCCCAAGTGCCGACCCAAGCAGCAGCAGCAACAGCAGCAGCAGCAGCAGGCAACCCAGCAGCAACAGCAGCAACAGCAGCGACATGAGCTCCTGGCGGACGTGAATCTGAACAATAGCAGCAGTAGCAACCGGAGCAGCAGCCCCATTTCGGCGGCCATTTCCACGGAGGAGAAGCCGCAGGCCAGTCCACCGCCCCTGGTTACCCCCCTGATAACGGCCACTAGCAACAGCACGCCGCCCAGCTACTACAAGAGCGTCAATATCATCACACAGTCACCGCCACCGCACTCGGCCTCGTCGCATTCCTCCGAATCGCTGTCCTCGGTCACGCCACGCATCTCCACGAATCCCTTCCTGTGCGCCCCACTGACGCCTCCCACGCCGCCGGACGACGAGGAGCCGGAGCTGGACAGCGCCGGCGGAGAAGCCGCCGTGGAGCTGAGCAACAGGAGCCGGAGCAGAAGCGGAGCAGCGGCCACCAGCGAAGAGCCCGACTATCCTTCCTCCTTCTACTACCACCACACCGTCGTGGGGGACAACCGGCGTGGCACCGGCGGCTACGCGGAGATGCCGCGCAAAAGGAGCGCCAACTTGCCCGCCACCAACAGGCAGCAGCAGCAGCAGCAGCAGTTGCATAATGGTAACGGAGCAGGCGGTGGCAGCCAGAACCCCTTCATCAAGGAGAACTATTGGGAGGCGCCGCCCACCAGGGCTAGCTCGCTGCTCCACTCGCCCACGGAGTATGTCGAGGAGCAGCAGCAGCAGCATCAGCAGCAGCAACATCAGCAGCAGCAGCAGCAACAGGCTCAGCACCTGCACGCCTCTGCCAGACGAGCTTACCACCAGCAGCGGGAACAGGCTTACGCTTTGGGCCAGAGAACGCAGCAACAGCAGCAGCAGCAGCAGCAGCAGCAGCAGCCGCAGGCTCAATTGCGGGTAGGCAGGAGTCCGGTGAATCGCAACAGTTTTCCGCAGCAGACACAGCAGACGCAGCAGCAGGTGGCCAACGCTTCCGCCAGCACTAATCCCTGCGCGGACGGACTGACTCCGCTGGCCAGTCATTACCTATACGGCAGCAAATCGTCGCTGGATCAGCATGCCTGCGACTGGGAGCCGCGGGAGCAGCGCAAGCTGAGGCTACGCGAGGAACGGGAGCGGGAGCGGGAAAGGGAGCGGGAGAGGGACCGTGAGCGGGAGCATCTACTGATGGAGCAGCAGCAGCAGCACATGCAGCTGCAGGAGGTGCATGCGGCGAGGGACAACCACCTGAGCCATCTATCGAGTCAGCAGCAGCAGCAGCAAAGAAAGCGTCATGGACACGGCGAGGAGAGGGAACGGGAAAGAGAAAGGGAAAGGGAAAGAGAGCGAGAGCGGGACAGAGAACGCGATCATCGTCTGGTCAATGGCAATGCGGATCTCAACCAGAGCTGGCAGCGTGAGTAAAATGTTAAATATTGCATTGAACATTTTTCTTGCAGGGTTTTTATGGAAATCTTTTAGTAGCCTACTTTTTGGTGTCATTTAAATTGATTTGGAATCCACACTCCACTCCATATATTTCACCTTTTCGGAGATTAAGCTGCAAACCACTTTTTAGGAATCGATAATAGATCGATAATTAGACAATAAATTTGATAACAAAACCTAGAGACTCTAAAAAGCATAAGGGGAAAATTTGAATTGTTCTTTAAAACTTAAATTAATTAAGATTAATTTTGAAGTTTTATATACTATTGACTTGTTTTTTATTAAGTCATGTATCGATAAAATAGGTCTTAATGCTTTATCGATTAAAAGCAATCGAATTAATCGAAACCGCAATTGAAACTTTGAATCTTTTAGTCTGCAACTTCTTAGACTCTCATTCCCAACACCTATATTAAAAGCCCAACTAAAGTTGTCACAAAATCAGGTCTTGGGATTATTTATAAACATAATTCCTAGTTTTATTTTTAAAAGAAATTATGTGTAATTATATTCCTGGTGCACAGCATATCCTTTGCGAGTGCGAGTAGGAGAATCCTTGGGTGGAACTGATTTAGAGTGGCACACAGGCATTCTCCGGGGCGAACCTCAGTCCGAGCGGCAACCTCTGTGGTTGCACGTGCCTGCAGCAATTTGTGGCTTGAAGGACTCTCCACCAGCCAAGGAGGCGGAGGAGGAGAAGGAGTGGCAGGAGCAGGAGCAGGAGCACGAGCAGCAGTTCCTGGGCGAAACCAATTTCCGACTGGCTGAATGCCGGACAGATAGACAGATGGACATGGGGGCCGGGTAATTGAATTGCAAATCATGCGTAATGAAGTGTACTGCAAATATGTATGAAAAGCAGGAGCGAGCACAACACAGCCGATGCCCAGTCCGATTCCGTGTCCTCGTCCTCGTCCGATTCCAATTCAGGGAATGGAGCCACCGCGAACAAAGCGTAGGAAGCGCTCCAAAATGGAATTTAATTGATTGCAATTAATTGGCATGCCAAGCCGTCCAACTGATGGCATCGCCATGATATCACCAGTGACCCTTGTCATCGCCAAAACCCTGACTTCATCCCTGACTTCATCCCATCCCCTCTCATCTCTCATCCACAGATCTGCGCGTGACGACGGAGAACCAGACGGCGGAGGAGAACAGCAAGCCCGGCAAGCTGACGGCGGACAAGTCGCAGCTCCAGATGCAATCCATGCTCAACCAGAGTCTCAACCAGAACCAGAACCAGATCCAGAGCCCCGAGGCCAACAATGTCTACAGGGAGCACAAGCTGGACGCCTGGCAGCTGGAGCGCAACTACACGCTGGCCGTGGAGTCGCGTCACGGCATCATAGGTAGGCTTTGCGATTGATTTACAAAATAAAATCAGTGTTTAATCCCTTTACTCCTTTCTTAAAACAGAGTACGAAGGCTCGCCCCGGCGCATTGGAGTGTCCACTAACAACTTGGTTGCTGCAGCAGCAGCAGCAGCAGCAGCAGCGGCGGCGGCAGCGGCGCAAGCAGCAGCGGACGAAAGCGAACCACCAGCAACGGCAATGGATCCAGGATCAGGATCAGCAGCAGCAGCAGGAGCAGGAGCACAACAGATTCCCATGGCAGCAGTGCCGCCCTTGAGTGCCACGGCCACCTCGTTGCAAAAGACAGCGGCCCGGGCAGCCCTTGCCGCCTTGGCCCAGACACAGCCCCATGCCCAACACACCCTAAGTGCCCTCAGCGCCCTTAATGCCCACAATGCCCACATGCCCCTGAACCCCAACCAGGTCCACCAGCAGGCGGTACAGCCACCCCAGCAGCAGCAGCAGCAGCAGCCGCTGCAAGCCTATCCCGTGCGTCCCGGGTTTCCACAGGTGAGTACTCCTTCAACTCTCTCTCTCCTGAGTTATGTTTCCTACGCTTTATGTTGTCATTTTGCTGAAATCTTCTCTTCAATTTCCCTAAATCTTCTCCAGCGCATCATCTCGCCGCCGCATCGCGAGCCTCGCAGCAGCTCTCCCACCCTGCAGCAAGCGCAGCAGCAGCAACAAACACAGCAGCAGCAGCAGCAGCAGCAACATTTCGCCAGCCTGATGAGCAACCATAGCAACAACAATACCAACAACACCAACAACAAGCAGCCGCTGAGCAGCGACAACAATGCGGAGGACACCAGCAACGACGTGTCCGAGATCGGCACCATATCCGACCTAACCACTCCGGAGGTGGCAATGGCGGGAGCTGGACTCGGAGCCGGAGGAGAGCTGGCAGGTCGAGCGATGACACCACCGACAGTCGGAAATGGAACGGGAACGGGAACAGTAGCTGGAAACGGAATCGGAACCGGAACCGGAAACGTGAATGGAACAGGTCCTGGTTTGGGTCCTTTGAGCCTCCACACCAAATCCTCGACCTTTGACTATCTGTACGAGTTCTCGGAGACGCGCAAGGTGCTGGAGGAGTTCTTCAAGTGTCCCTCCACCGACGAGCAGCCCATCATGGAGAACGGTAGCGATGTGGACAGCATTGTGAGTGTAGCATTCACTTGACCTTGTATTTAGCAAATTTGAAGGATAATGTCTTCTCTTTCGCAGGACATACAGTACGAGTTCCACAGCAACTTTGAGCGCGACGAGGAGGATCTGGCCGAAGAGGAGGAGGCCGAGGACGATGACGAGGGCGATGACGATCTAGCCGACGAGGAGAACGACGAGGCCGAGGACGAGGACGATGGCGTCTTGGATCAGGATCATGAGCTAAACTACCGCCAGCAGCAGCAGCAACTGCAGGCTGCTCCCACCGAGCGCCACGTCTACGGCGGCTATGGACAACAGGCGCCGCAACAGCAGCAGCAGCAGCAGCAGCAACCGTCGCTTACCGCCCAGCCGCTCATTGGCATGGGCGTGACCCGGCGGCACTACAGCGGCAGTCCGTTGATGCGGGACTTTGACTTCTTCCTGGACTCCGCCAGCCGGAGCAGCAACGAGCGCGACGGCGACCAAGACGGACTCAATCACAACCAGTTGCTGAGCGCCGGCAGCAATGGCCAGGCTGGCGTCGGTGTGGGCGTGGGCGTGGGCCCGGGCGGAGGCCACAACTATCGCTACTCGCCGGAGACCACCGACTACGACTCCAACTGCGGCGATCTGGACAGTGAGTTGCAGGATCATCGTTTCCCATCTAAGCTTACTAATCTATCTCTCTCTCTTCCTCTCACTCCCTGCAGGTCTTTCTGGTGAAATGAATGGCGGTGTGTCAACGTCCTGCTCCAACTACGCCAAGTACTATGCCTCGGCCATGCCCGTGCTGGAGGATGGCCTCTCCTCCGGTCACACCAGCGACACCGAGAACAACAACAACAACAAGAACCTGCAGCAGGCGCTGGCCAATCAGGAGCGGGAGCGGGACCGGGGACAGGGCCAGTGCCCGCCCACCAGCATCAGCGCCAGCACCAGCATTGGCGGCAGTGGCGGCATCTCCATGCTGATGGACATGAAGCGCATCTCGACGAACAACAGCCTGAACAGCATGCACAACCTGACGACCACCACGGCCTCCACCACGGACAGCAATGGCATCGGTGGCGTGGGTCCCAGTCCCAGCAACGGGCTAACCAAGCCCCCGTCGCAGTCGCAATCGCAGTCGCAGCCGCCGCTCCTGGGCCAGAGTCCCAGCAACCACAGCAAAGTGTTCAAAAACATCGATCCGGAGCTGGATTCGCTCTACTCGATCAGTAAGTCAAAGATGTTTAGGTTCTACTCCGACTCTAATCACGGCCTTAACTCTGTCAGGTGTTTTCCACCGCCCGGATACGGTGCAGATGACGCCACCGCCGCCCGCTCCGGCACCGCATCGCAAGCCCAATGCCAGCTCCAATGGCCAGGCCGATGTGGATCTGCTGCAGCCCAGCAGTAAGCATACTCCCCTGGCGGTGGCCATTAGCTCCACGCTGCAGCGCAGCTCTCCCACCGCGGCGGTCGCCGGAAGCGGAAGTGGAACCGGAACCGGAACCGGTACCGGTACCGGCTTGAACTCCAAACCGCGAAGCGCTGGCAGCAACTGCAGTAGCAGCAATGGCGGTGGAGGAGTGCCTCCACCCATACCGGAGAGGAGCAACCTTCCGCCCGCTCAACGGTCGCCATCGCCAGGCCTCAACTCACCCGTCTGGCTGTCACGTCACCTGGACGGCGGTGGCAGCAGCGCTGGAAAAGCACTGCTAGAGTCCGCGTCGGACAATCACTCGAAGAACCACAGTGCCGACGAGGAGGATGTGGACACCGACCTGGAGACGGACCGCTTGCTGGGCCACCAGCGGCTGGACGATCAGGGCTATTACGATGAGAACAAGAGCTGGGACCGCAAGCCGCGCTCGCTGCTCTCGAAGATCTCGCCCAAGCAGCAGCAGATGCCCAGCACCAAGACGCGCAACGGCTACAATGCGCTGCTCAGCTCCACGCCGGAGCTGCCGCCACCGATTCCGCCCAAGAGCCAGCAGCAGCAGGCCGGCTCCGGGCTCGGTGGCCTGGGCGGCCTCTCGCAAGGCAAGCTCCTCGACCTGGTCGGCGGCATGGTGCAGCGCAGCCTCTCGCGCAGCAGCTCCTCGGAGCACAGCGACAAGTCGCCCAGTAAACTGATAACCACCACCTCTGGCGGCGATTTGTGCTCAGCCGGCTCCGTGGACGTCGTGGCCTCGGCAGTGGCGGCCACCACGGCAGCAGCAGTGGCAGCAGCAGCAGCAGCGGCAGCAGCTGCAGCGGCGTCAGCAGCAGGTGCAACCCCAGCTCTGGGTAGTCCTGGCAATGGAGGGGGATCGGAAAGATCCGCGGCAGGTGGCGGCGGTGGAGGAGGAGGAGGAGGAGCGGGAAATACCGGCGGATCAGGAGCTGGCATCAAGCAGCTCGGCGGCGGCGAGCCGTCGGAGAATGGAGCGGCCAATGGAGCTGCGGCGACGGCTACTGCCGCAATGAGCGTTATGGTGGCCAATGGCGGCGTTGCGAACACGGGCAGCGGCAGCGGAAGCGGATCCGGCAGCGGCACGAACATCGCCAATGCAACGGCGAATGGCAACAACGGGACCGGAAGCGGAGCCGGCAGCAACAGCAACAGCGGCAGCGGCGAGAAAAAAGTGAAAAAGAGTAAGAGCAAAGAAGGTAAATGCGTTGGGTTTATCCTTCGTTCGATTGTTCCCATAACCGTCTATATATATACATATCTATATCTGCATATATATAGTAATTGTTCCGTATATAAGTATATCCTGTGACCATGTCATGTCGGTGTGCTGTGTGCATTATTGCATTGATGTTGTCCACATGCCAGAGAAACTGCTATAACTAATCGAAAATGAAAGCGAAAAGATGGCGTAAATTGATCAATTGATTAAACCTATATGCAAATCTATATCGATCCATATTAATCCGTATATTAATCGTATATATAATATTTTTACCTATCATTTCTCTGTATTCTTTCGCATATTTATTTGCGTATTTTTTGCATGCGTCGTTCGTTCGTTCGTTCGTTCAACCAAACCAAAAATCAAATCAAAACCAAAACCAAACTCTACTCTTCATTTTACTGTGTCTGTGTGTGTGTAAAATACAATTTGTAAGATAAAATTCCATTATGTAATAGTGCTTAAGATTCAACACGAACAAGAAGACACGAAACAAGGCAAAACAACAGATCTTAGTTGATTGGATTTTCACATTTAATCGGTTATTAAGAAAGTTTAGAGAGCCAAGAGGGTTAAGATATTGGCTAGAACTCCTAGATAAAGCTGCATACCAACTTTGAAGACAGAACCCTTGCAAGATCCCGAGATTTAGACTCTTATTTTACTGAAACACAACTGACAAGACAGGAACCATATTGCTTAATTTTGACTAAAATAAAATATTGATAATTTCAATACAATAATTAAATTATTATGAAACTTTAAAGTATCAATTAGTTGGAAGAAAGATAAAGCCAAGTTAAAGCTGCATACCAACTTTGAAGACAGAACCTAAGCTAGATCCCGAGATTTAGACCAAAACTCTCTTGGGCGGACACACAGACGGACAAACGGATTAGAATCTATTTAACAGGCTCGCTGGCACACATGCACGTACACTAAACCAACTTATACTCCACACGTACTCTGTGATGCCCAAGAATCCTTGATAGTGTTGTGCTAACCTTCCCCGTCTATCTTCTCACCAACTGCAGGCGGTGCAGTGCTCATCGAGGGCGTACTCTTCCGGGCCAAGTACCTGGGCTCCACACAGCTGGTCTGCGAAGGTCAGCCCACGAAGTCGACGCGCATGATGCAAGCGGAGGAGGCCGTTTCCCGGATCAAGGTAATGCCCATCCAGGAGGTACCAGTCTCTGGATTACAATCTGAATTGATATCTATAATGCTCGCCTGATGCTCGATCGATTGCTCCGATTGATCAGCTTTGGTTCCATTTCGCGACTTTGTATTTCTTAATTTTTTTCTTTGAACTACAAATATTTCTTACAATTATTTTCTGTTACCAAAATTATTTAAAGATCATACCAAGTTCTGCGCATTAACTAAATTCTTAGAGCTACTTGCGATTCCCTTTCAATCTGTCCGATCACTTCAATAACTTTGAGTTGCCCCAGCACATTATTCCGTCCCATCCCCATCATTGAACCTTAGAATCATATTTCTGCAATATATGTGCGATAAATTCGTAGTCTTCTTGATGTCTCTGATGAATATAATGGGAAAAATGATAGACAATTGAATAAAATAAAATTGTAATTGCTAAATTCGATGTTTTCGATACTTTTAAAGTTGATATATTAAAGTTTCACCTATCGATTGTACATACATCCCTTCAAACCCATCAAAGCTGATTGAAGGACCGACCTTGAGAGCGGCAGAGAGAAAAAGATAAAGAGAGAGGGAGGCATTAATTGTTTACTGTTATATTTTCATGTATCATCTCCTCCACATCAAATGCTCCGCATCCGCGACGACCAACCACGCTAACCAAAACCCACGTATCGCCATGCAAACAATGAAAAAAATCTCTATAAATTGAATCGAAACACAAAAATTCGCATTATAGGCGCTGGTAAGTAATGGAAAAACTAGCCAAAAGCCCACTAAAGCTACCAAGACTCCCAAAAAATCACTAGAAATCCACCTACCTGCCAACCCACCAAAGTCACCAAACCCACCTAATCCACCTAACCCACCTTTGGTTTGCCTGATTTGCCTCGAATTCGTATTGGCTCGATGACATTTGGCCCGCTATAAATTTTGTGTTACCCGAAAGCGAAGCTTGCCTCCCCGAAGATCCCTCCAAGTCCCGTTCCCACAACTACTCCCCACATAGCCCCCATAGTACCTTGGATATATTATACATCTATATGTTAAAATTACGCGTAATCGCCCTTTCAGGCCCCCGATGGTGACGTACAGCCCAGCACCGAAGTGGATCTGTTCATTTCGACGGAGAAGATCATGGTGCTGAACACGGACCTCAAGGAGATCATGATGGACCACGCCCTGCGCACCATCTCCTATATCGCGGACATTGGGGACCTTGTGGTATTGATGGCCCGCCGACGTTTCGTTCCCCAGGACATCGATGACGCCCCCAAGCCCAATCGCACGCCCAAGATGATCTGTCATGTGTTCGAAAGCGACGAGGCCCAGTTTATTGCCCAGTCCATTGGCCAGGCCTTCCAGGTGGCCTACATGGAGTTCCTCAAGGCGAACGGCATCGAGGACCATCGGTTTGTGAAGGAGATGGACTACCAGGAGGTGCTCAACAGCCAGGAGATCTTCGGCGACGAACTGGAGATCTTTGCCAAAAAGGAGCTGCAAAAGGAGGTCGTTGTGCCCAAGGCCAAGGGCGAAATCCTCGGCGTGGTGATCGTGGAGAGCGGCTGGGGCTCGATGCTGCCCACGGTGGTTATCGCCAACCTAATGAGCTCCGGGGCAGCGGCTCGTTGCGGGCAGCTTAACATCGGCGACCAGCTGATCGCCATCAACGGTCTGAGCCTCGTCGGTCTGCCCCTGTCCACATGCCAGACGTACATCAAGAACACCAAGAACCAGACGGTCGTCAAGTTCACGGTGGTACCCTGTGCCCCCGTCGTCGAGGTGAAGATTAAGCGGCCGGAGACCAAGTACCAGCTCGGGTTCAGCGTCCAGAATGGAGTGGTGAGTGGTGGCAATGTATTCGTTAAGACCGATTATAGCGATAAATGTATCGCTTTATGTTGGATACAGTTATCGAAAGGTTTTTTTTTTTGAAGGGTTGAACAGAAATATTTTTGGGCAGGAAATATCAATATATCGATACTGTCTCGATGTTGATAATATTAAATGCGTTTTTTATATCGAACCAATAATTGTAACAAATAAAAAAATTAGTGACTTTAAATTAGAATGTACAAGTGTTTAATGATTTTTGTACAATAAATGCAATAGTATTTCGTATTTTAAAGATCGATACATTTGATGAAAATCGATATTTTTATATTTAACATTTCGCTATATGGAATATTTGCAAATGCTATTGGGAACGATATTGGATATATGTAAATCGCTAGTTACACACTAAGTTGTAATAAGTTTATTTTTTTTAACTCGTCAATTGATCGATAAATCTGCATTTGATAACAATTGGCTATCTCTTTCTTTTGCTGCAGATCTGTAGCCTGCTGCGTGGCGGAATCGCGGAGCGGGGCGGCGTCCGTGTGGGCCATCGCATCATCGAGATCAACAACCAGAGCGTGGTGGCTGTGCCCCACGAGAAGATTGTCAACTTGCTGGCCACATCCGTGGGAGAGGTGAGTGCTCGATGCTCGTTCTTGGACTACAGTAAGATTTGATAATCGATTCTCCCTTCAGATACTCATGAAAACGATGCCCACGTCCATGTTCCGGCTGCTCACTGGCCAGGAGAATCCCATATATATTTAAGCCAGCCTGCTGCAGGAAGGATAATAAGCGGCGATTATTGTTAACTATAAAAATCATATGAGGATATTACGATATTTAGTATATATACCTATACATATATAGAACGAGAGAGAGAGAGAGAGAGAGAGAGGGAGAGATGTATATGCGTGTATAGGCTTAGGAGGATATGATTTAGCTTACTTATATATCTATATATATATATATAGTATATACAACATATACGGTTTTTTTTTTTCGAGAGTAACCTAGACAAAGTTCGATCGGAGGCGAGTCGAGAGCAGCTACTACGACAAATAAGAGGAGACGAAGCGATAACTAAACACACATGGCACGCCTTTTGCAAAGCTTAGTAATAATAGTCAAATATATATATATATATATATATATATATAACAATGATGACGATGCAATGATGATGATGATGAACACAATGACCTTTTTGCGAAAACGTCCTTAGCTTAGTTGAACGGCGACACTAGTCAGAGATTAAGGCGGTTAGTAACAGGCCCCTCCACACCCGAGATCCCACATATGTATGCTTACCCATTACTTATTGTAAAAACCCAAAGGACACGAGCACAAGGCAGCCCAAGACCCCAACCGAATCGGGATTCGCAGCAGGCAGCTCTTTTGATATAGTCTATATATACATATATATATATAATCCACACACTATATAGCACCCCGATATATTTATATATATTTAACAGAACGAAACGAAACGAAACGAAAAGCTTGGGTCAGATAGTAAATTGGGGAAATTGTCAAAGCGTTTTCCACTCGCACACATAGCCGAGAATTTTGATAGTTGTAACGGATATAGCCTGATCGTATTGTGTATTTGTATTGCGTAAATTGAGGAGCTCCTTAAACACACCACAATCCCACCCCACACGCCCCACATAGAGGATTTAGTTTAGCAGACACAATCCACACTCTACACTATGTACACTACAGCCACACATACAAGCATACACACTCGCCACACACAGTCACTTAGACGCTTCGATTTCAAACCATCTTCGTCCAAAAATTGTGCTACTACTCGTTAAACAAGTTGATAGATATAGAAAGAGAGGGATATGGGAGGGGATATTAGACAGGAAGAAGAAGTGAAGGGCTTAGGCAATGATAGATATGAATGGGAGAGAGACAGGGCTAGCCCAAGAGAGAGAGAGAGACGAAAGAGAGGTAACGATATCGCGTGTACCTAGGTTCGCTTTACAGAGAGAGAGAGTTATTGCGGCGCAAGGGAGACGGCAACAGGAACAGTCAGAGAGACAGACACAGACACAGACACAGCGATATAGATCGAGGGGGGGCATTGCATTTCTATGTGTATGAACAATGTGTGTGTGTGTAAAATACTCGCTTCTCGGCCCACAAAAACAAAAAAAAAAAAAAAAGAAAAAACAAATGCAATCCACTAAGGGAACTATTATTAACTACGAGTACGATCTAATTATGCAACGGCATTGAACGACTTTTGGCCGAATTTTCGCTGCTTGGCACGGGCCACGCCCACGCCCCACCAAATAATACCACAAAAAAATACCAAAAGGCAACAAAAAAAAACTAATTAAGATGAAAACCAAAAACGGCTTCTGCAAACGAAAAACCAAAAAGCAAACTGAAGGGCGAACGAAGAAACAAATGCATACAACTAATAAGTAATGAATTGTTTTTTTTTTTTTTTCGTGGTGTACATTATTTATATATGGAAAATGGAAATTGCATTAACAAATTTAATGGATATATTGAAAATCGCATAGAAACTATATAAGAACCGATCATAGCGATGATTATTTGTAAAGGCGAACTAAACCCAGAACAGAAACCGAAACCGAAACCGAAACAAAATAAATAATTCAAAGGAATATATAATCACATGCGTAACAAAAATATAAAACCAAAAATTGAGCATAATAAACAGAAAATAAAGAAAAGAGTACGACTTCTTTTTGGGGAAGGGTTTAATGCCTTATAAAAGGCATATAACAGGCATCGAAATAACTCCTTTTCACTTAAACATTGATTTACTAAGCAAAACTTATTAGAAACTAATAAAATTATTATATTGATACATTAAAGACAAACAACCGCCGTGTGAGGTGGCTTCCGGTGACCCGGGAAAGCTCTACGACCAGCTATTCGTTCCACTGTTTGTTTTTATACCCTTGTCGGGTATTATAATTTCAGTCAGAAGTTTGCAACGCAGTGAAGGAGACATTTCCGACCCTATAAAGTATATATATTCTTGATCAGCATCAACAGCCGAGTCGATCTAGCCATTTCCGTCTGTTCATCTGTCCGTTTCTACGCAAACTAGTCCCTCAGTTTTAAAGCTATCTGTATGAAACTTTGTAGATAGCTTCTATATACTCTCATTCGTATATATGTCGGAACGAGCCGGATCAGTCAACTATATCATATAGCTGCCATACAAACGATTCGTAAATTTCTTAAAAAATATCAAAACTTCACTGTTTTTAAACATATCTTGATCAACTCTCGGTTATAAGATATATATTCTATTTTAGATTTTCAGATTTGATTTTATAAAAATCGAAATACTGTGTCATATATAGCTGCCATAGGAACGGTCGGGAAATTTTTTATAAAAAATATTATAACTTTGCCAGTTTTTAATATAATTTCTTCTACTTTGAGATACAAGTATTTCATATTTTTTCAGAATTTTGTTGTACATTTTATAAGAATCGGACGACTTTATCATATAGCTGCCATACAAACAATCGGTAAATTTGGAAAAAATTAAATTTTACTTTACGTAAAAAAAATTTAAAGCTGTAAAAATTAAAAGAATATGAAAGTAATTAATTTTACAACTTTTTTTTAGATAGGAATAGATTATAATTGATACAATTGCAATCTGCAAGGGTATACAAACTTCGGCGTGCCGAACTAAGTTCCCTATCTCGTTTTTTTTTTTTTCAAATAAAGAAAAGCACGTAATCTTACAAGGCAGGCAATACAGTGACACAAATATAATGTGATTTATATATTTAATAACTAAAATTATGTGGCGCTAATATTTTAATTTTATTTTATCTTATCTGTGAACCTGCTCCATTAGTTTTAAAGAATTAATAAGACCAGGCTTAATTTAATATAAAAACAAAACACGGATACCATTAATTTCTCTTACGGACTTCCAACTGTAATCGATCATTATTTTTGGCTTTTGCTTATCGATTTCGCCGCTTAATTCCAATTTGCAGTTCAGTTACGATCGATAAGTAGAGAAGAACGGTTCAGTGAAGCAACTACTACGAATAATTCCCAATTAATTGTTTAGTTTGTGGTTTTGGCGATTAAAAATCGCATGGATTGGAAAGTGTTAACTTCTCTGCGTCACTCCTGATTAACAGAACAAACAAGCAAATGGACGAGAACCGGAAGAGCATTTTAGACCTCAATGAGGACTGCCAGCTGGAGATAATGAAGTACATTATTGCTGCTTGCGAGCGGACAGAAAAACCGCAGCGCCATAAAATGCAGTATGAAGATTTGGTAAACTTTGCACTGGCCCACAAGGACTTTGAGGGAATATTGAAGGAACACTACAAAGCCTTATACGATGACCTGGAACTGGTGTTTGTGGCCAACAGATATGAATTACAAATAGATTTTTCAGAGCTGCAAACAAAAGCTGCAGGAAAAGGAGGGGACGCCTTCTGGCGAGTCTTCGCTGAAGCCATCAGGGAAAATAACATCCTAGGTGAAATCCAACTTAACTTTAACCCAAAATATTATCAACCAGATTTTTTGGATCATTTCGAAGGAATAAAGCGCGCTCTTGAACATAAAAAGAGCCTCCGCACTGTAGGAATTTTCCTAAATGGTTAGTAAGTTGCAGCAGGAAACTAGTTCATAGCAATAATAACGCTCTTCATTTAAGGATATTCCCTAGAGGACTTGAACCGTTTTGGTCACATTACCTATCTATATTTATGCGTCCGAATGAGTGCCGAAGCACTGGTAGAAGTCTGTAAGTCGAACCCGCATTTGGAAATTCTGGCGTTCCAAAGCACCGAAATGCTTGGCAGACTCTCCGACATCGTGCCACATTGCCGCAATCTTCAGTGCCTGGAGTTCGCCCGGAAGCGGGATGTAGATATTGCCGAATATGCACCACTGGCAGAGCTCCCCAATCTTGGGGAAATGTCCATACTCGGAGCCTTCGAGAAGGGCTCCCTGTTGACCGTCTTTGAGGCGGTATCAAAATGGCAGAGACCTGGGCTCCAACCGCTGCTTGTTACGTTTAAGGATGGTTTTCCACACCAAAGTATGGTTACGGTTGTGAGGATTGACTCTTTGATTTTTTTAAAGTTGAGGGACGATCCGCACGGCATTAAATTAAGTGTCTCCTATGACTTCTGGGACATATCTGGGAACAGCAGCCCCTTGGAACAGTCTCTTGCCGACATAACCCTGATTGAAGCATCATTTAATATCACTTATCGTGAACTTAACTTGTTTAAATGTCCGACATCAGATACCGATATCAGCGGACTTACTTCGCTATTGAAGGTTTTTAATGTAAGAACGTTCTCATTGGAAGACAAAGGAGATGAAGTACCAATAGCAAAGATCTTTGCATCCATGGCGTCGGACGAATCACTCGCTTTGGAATCGATCAAAAATGATGGCAGAAGCCTAGATCACTTTAATACCGCTGCGCTTGTCAAAATAAAATCAATTACACATTTAACCTGCAAATTTTCGGACTGGGAGTCCGTCGAACTGTTGAGTGGCCTTGTTAACTTGCAAACCCTGAATATCCGTGTTGAGAACGACTTCGAGAAGATGTATTCCGAGGCACTTTGCAGACTCCTAAGCACCTGCTCGTCCTGCGGTGTCATTGAGTGCCCAGATTGGCGCATTGAATTCCTCAAGAACGAGAATGCTCTAGGCCAAAACAAGAGAGTTAAAACTCTGAAAATTAAGAGCGGAGAAGTCAAACGAAAATCAGACATCTTTGAAGCCTTCAGTCACAGAGATTTAATTGAGATTGAGGAACTGGATGTTGCAGAATACTCGCATATAAGCGTTAAGGACATACTCACAGTGGCAGAGGTGCAACCGATCACAAAACTAAACATTTTATTGACCGATGCGAAGGACACTGAGAACCTGTCCGACCTGACTGAGCTCGAGGAGTTGGTCATATGTGGCTCTAGGCAGGGTTCCCTGACAAAGCTCTTCGAGAAGCTGGCCACGAAGGCGTCACTTTAATCTCTGATAATTAATTCAGAAGAGCTGTCAGGCGAGGAGCTAGTCCGAGTTTCCAGAATAAGATCATTGAGAAAACTAGATTTATGTGGCTCTCCGCTTGAAGATTGCTCAGCACTGATGGAGCTAGCTAACTCGAATATTGAGGAACTGACGCTTCCGTCTCCGCGGTTTTCCCTACGACCATTATTTTCCGCGTTTGCTGCAAGAACTACCAACGGACTTCGACATTTGGCAATTAACGGAGCACAGCTTCGTATTATTGATATCCTGGTCTTACAGGAGCTCTCCAAAATGAAAGACTTAAGGAGTTTCCAATGCAGATGTTTCTGCAATAATATTTCGTTGTTGCGGAACTTGAAGCACTTGGCGAAACTGGACATTGCACTGATGGTAACAATTCCACAGGAACTTCCATTTTTGGCTGAACTTGGGAATCTGGAGTCCTTGACCTTGCTTTTGGATGGCTATAAAGACGTCTGTTCCTTGTTAAATGCAAACAATGTCCTGGCCGATATAAAAAGTCTGAGGAAGCTTTGCCTGATTGTCTGCACGGATGTTGAGCTCTCAAATGTCTACCGGGCTTTTGCCAGCGGTTGGATGTGTTGAAGAAGTAAGCGAAATAACGCGAATCAAGTCGTTGCAGAATTTAAAACTTTTCTTCAAACGAAGCGTTAACAAATTGACAAGCTTAGGCGAACTACCAGAGCTCAAGTCCTTGAAAATTGCATTGGCGGATTGGTACAATCTTGATGCCGCAAGGGACCGTGTGATATCCCTCTTGAAGTGCTGCAGAAATCTCGATTTTCTTTCATTAAACTTTACGCACTTTTTTTTAGATTCGCCTCTATTGTATATTTACGCACTTCTCAAATCTATAAGAGATCCCACTGTTCAAGGACCGTTGACTATCACTCTTATAAGTATTCATAACGATCTTCAGTTCTATGAAGAGTGCGATGTCCCGAAGATACATATAAGTGATCAATACCCAAAAGAGTTAAACAAAATTAAAAAATCACTCTGTGAGATAATAATTTTTGAGAATGCATATTTTAAGGTTCTCAGTGTCTACTATACATGTCGCATGCGACATCAGAGAATTTCCCAAATGTAAAACTTTAAATAAATATTTTATATTTAACAGAAAAGCTTCCAGAATTATATAATCCATCTGCAAACTGCAAGAAAACATAAGCTACCTTTCGAAAATGGATGTTTCTCCGCCTCTCTTAAGAAAGTCTCAACAATTTTATGCGTAATTCCTCAGTAAGCGTAAAAGTATGCTACAAAAAAGTACGTAATGGTGAATACCTAGTGGAAATAAATATTTACATTGAGTTCTTATAAATACTTAAATTATTTGATTATGATCAGCCAGAAAGAAGCATACTTAATTCCAGATCATATAAATCTTGGTCCTTGAATTTCGTTACCCCCAAAGCCCAACCACAATCCCAATAAAACGAGTTGCACCTTCCGGTTTATATGCTTATTGTGTTTGGAAATAATGTTTATTGACGAATACTTTTACTTGCATTGTTTCATTTGCTTACTTTGTATCATTTTATACATGCAATTGTATGAAATTGTCATCCAACTCCACTTGTTCACTTGTTTATCGCTCCGATTTCGGCTATGGCAAAGTTAGTGTATATATCCATCTATATTGTATGATTTCTATCTGTTGTGTTTTATAAGTAATATGTTCACGGGGCATTTAATCAGTACACACGAAACGATGATGAGTTTCCCATTAATTTTGCATCTTAATCGTACGTTTTTGTTTTTTTCTCTATATGTGTGTCTTTATGTGCACTTTCCCAAGAGAAAAAAAAAATAGTAAAAAAAAGAGAAAAAGTGGCGGTGCCACTTTCGCAGGACATCGATTATAATCGATAAATATCGATGTTTTTCTGTCCGGAGAGTGCAAACTTCGATCCCTTTTCGATCCTTTTCCTCGATGCTTGCTTTAAAATTTGTCTAATTCGCCTTTGTGCGACGAACCTTAACACCTAAGGGGATTAACCATACAATCATCCCTCCGATATACCAGGGATCATATTCTATAGCTTCTTCTTAGTCGTTTCTACACATTTTCATCGTTTTACTCAAAATTTCCATTTACGTGAGTGGGGAACGTGGTGTCTCTCCGGCCGCCTTTAATAATTTTGCTAATTTTCAATCAATTTCGCTTTGATAGTATTCTTTTTCTTTTGAGACTTGGAAGATGTCAACAAAAAAGACAAGACGCAAAATGTCAAAATATATTCCAAAATATATATATATATATGTGTGTGTGTATATGTCTTAATATGGGAGTATATATCCATAATATATATGTATATACGGGGCCTTGGGACTTCATTATACCCTTGCAGGGTATTATAATTTCAGTCAGAAGTTTGCAACGCAGTGAAGGAGTCATCTCCGACCCTATAAAGTATATATATTCTTGATCAGCATCAACAGCCGAGTCGATCTAGCCATGTCCGTCTGTCCGTCTGTCCGTCCGTCTGTCCGTCCGTCTGTCCGTCCGTCTGTCCGTCTGTCCGATTATTCGCGAACTAGTCCCTCAGTTTTAAAGCTATCTGAATGAAACTTTGCAAATAGTCTTCTATATACTCTCACTCGTACATAAGTCGGAACGGGCCGGATCGGTCAACTATATCATATAGCTGCCATACAACCGATCCGTAAATTTGTTGAAAAAAAATTATAACTTCACTGTTTTTTAACATATCTTGATCAACTCTCGGTTATGAGCTTTCTATATTGTTTTAGATTTTTTAATTTAATTTTATAAAAATCGGACTACTATATCATATAGCTGCCATAGGAACGGTCGTGAAATTTTCAGAAAAAAAATTATAGCTTTGTCAGTTTTCAACATAATTTCTTCTACTTTGAGATACAAGTATTTTATATTTTTTCAGAATTTTGTTGTAAATTTCATAAGAATCGGACGACTATATCATATAGCTGCCATACAAACGATCGGTAAACGTGGAGAAAAATTACATTTTACTTT
>VNJS01011238.1:0-11090 GCA_008042575.1 Drosophila watanabei | reverse complement strand
ACTCTCTGTGCAACCCCCTTCTAAAATTGTTTACCTTATCTTTAGAAACCTCCGAATTTCCCCTTATTTGGAAGGAATCCTTTATTATTCCTCTCCACAAAAAAGGTAGCAAAACGGATGCCTGTAACTATAGGGGCATCTCAAAGTTATCGGCTATTCCGAAACTCTTCGAGAATGCAATTACTCCTCTTGCAGCACTTGTGCAGATCCGTCATTTCCCTACAACTACTACAAATCTGCTGGAACTTACCTCATTTGTTATTAGAGGTTTCCAACGCAACCTTCAAACCGATGTGATTTACACGGACTTTAGTAAAGCCTTTGATTCGGTTAACCATTCCCTTCTTGTGAGAACACTCGACTTAATTAGGTTTCCGGTCGATCTGCTTAAATGGATTTTGAGTTATTTGTCTCACAGAACTCAAGAGGTTCTGTTTAAAAATGCTCTCCCACAAGGTAGCCATCTTGGCCCACTGCTATTTACATTGTTCATCAATGACCTTCCGCTAGTTTTAACCAACTCTCGTGTGCTTATGTTCGCTGGCGATGTTAAACTATGCCTGCAGTATAAGGACAGCTCTGGCCAGTTGGACTTACAATCGGATCTTAACAATTTTCAGGCATGGTGCCGTGCTAACTTATTACATCTCAACAGCTCCAAGTGCAAACTGATGACATTTTCACGTGTCACTCCCCAGTATGCCACTTATATGCTTAATGATTGCTCTTTGGAAAGAATAACTCTTGTCGATGATCTAAGAGTCCGCCTTGATCCTAAGCGTTCGTTCTCTGAACATATTTCCTGCATGGTTAACAAAGCCAGAGGCGTGCTTGGGTTTATAAAAAGGTGGTCGAAGGAATTCGATTCCCCTTATGTAACTAAGAGTCTTTTCATCTCACTTGTTCGGCCCATTTTGGAATATGGTTCTTGCGTTTGGAGTCCCAGTTTTGGAGTCCATATTAACCGCATTGAGTCCGTCCAAAAAAATTTTTTGCTGTTCGCCCTACGTGGCTTATCCTGGGATGACGACCAAAGATTACCGTCTTACTCTAGTAGACTTCTATTAATTAACCTTCCTTCGCTAGCTAACCGAAGAACGATGCTTGGCGTCGTCTTTCTACAGGTCAGAAAGATCCTATATCCTTTAGGGTTTTATGCGCAGATTACAACCGCCTCTTTGATTTTATTGATGGAAGTGATAGTCTTCCTAAACTTAAAACCCAATTGCTTGTAGAATTAGCTCGTATGTAGTATGTACTATCTTAGTAACATATAATATTCTTCGTTCTTTCCTTTATTTTCTTTCTCAAGCGTCTATCTAGAACGCGTTTCGTGCCGTACGTCACACGGCTGCGCCCCTCGGCCGGTTGGGCGGGAGGTGGGAATTGTTGGGACTCGCGCGTAAAAAAAAAAAAATATAATATGATATATAGGGAATATAATACATATATTAAACCCGGTGATCGTAATAAAAAATAGTGAAGAAAAAGAAGCTAAATTGGCATTTCAAAAACCATGGCAAAGGTCCAGAGAAACTTTTGCTCGAAAAACATGTCGTAAGACATAAAAGAGTTACATATAACTGAAACCCCACAAAGGGGTTGTTTATATATACATTTATGCATATATACAACTTAAAAATTATATTGTCGCCGTAGGTTAAGCTAAACACTATAATTTATTTATACGTTGAAATAAAACATTTATGGTTAATAATGAGTCATCAATTTTGAGAATTGTGAATTTTTTGCTTGAACTTTGAATGTTACTTGTTTGGAGGGGCCAGCCTTAACCTGTAGGACACTCGTAAAGAAAAACACGCAGAAACTTATTTCGAGGAATTGCGCGACGACGTTGAAAATGACTTTATTGAAAGGAGTAGAAATAGAACTTAAGCCTAGATTAGGAAAGCGGATTGGAAGCTCTTTCTAGGTTCGGAGAGAGAGGGAGGGAAAACGTACGGGACATTTCGAGGACTCAAGCGGGTTCACACTGCCTCTTGAAAATAAGTGTTTTTGGCGTTAACATTCTTCCCCCACCCCTCTTGCGAGGATTCGCAGCAAAAATATCTGGAGGCCTTAGCTCTGGAATGCGTAGGATAACGCTGAGCGCTTGTCGACACGATTGAAATCGGTCGTCACTGCGGCACGGTACTTTGGAATGATGGTGGGCCAGGCAGTTGACGCAGTACTTCTTCTCGATGACTGCCTGGAGCCGTTTCTTAGCGCTAAGCCTAAGAAAGCGGTGACACTTCCGTACCGGATCGTTCCCTTGGCAGACTCGGCATGGGTAGGATATAATACCACGAGAACGTCTACTTTTGTTGTTATCGTATGGAAACCAGTAATTGAAGGAATCGGATGAAGTGGTTACTCGTGTAGAGAACGTGGAAATGCTTTGAATAGGTAGATGAATTTGCGGCATCAGGAGGAATCGGAGCACTGATGGAAAAGTTGCTTGAATGCAACAAAGTGTGATGCCGACCGTGGCAAGGGAGACAGCTGTGGTCGCTTGTGCAGAGTGGATGATCGCTTGCAAAGCAACTTAAACACAACTGCACAACTGTGGATACACGCGGTACGATCTTCTATCGTCATCTTGGGTAAGCGTGGACATTTACGCACTGCACTCTGCTGTACACAAATCGCATCCATTGAATATGGGAACAAACCGCGCACTAAAGGATTTTAGTACTCGCGGTGCCACAATGGATTTTGTCTGTTTGGATGGACTGAGGTGTAGCATGGGAGGCTGAAGAGAATATAAACTTTCTAGAGTTCTATGGCGCCCAGTAAGGAAGGAATCAAGTTCTAACCATGTAGGAATTTTGGTCTTATTTGGAATGGATTGCTCTTATAATGAGAGCGCAAACGTAAGGAGCTTCGCAGAGCACAGATAAAAAAGAAGACAGTCCCAGTTTTCAGTAGAAAGGCCCGATAGATTCAGAGATAAGAGGAAATTTTGGATTGTTTTTTGAAGCTCTTTTAGGGCTGCCGAAGATTTGCGACTGCATGCTCAGTAACTCTTTCAGTTGGCTGTTCACCAACGATCGCTTGTTTTCAAATCGCTCAGAAAGGTTTGTCCAGGCTGAGCGAATACCATCGTTGGTGAGTGGTAAATTGGAAACTATGGAATAAGCTTCACCACTAGTCTTGGCATTTAGGAAGAATAGCTTTTCAACAGGTGTCACCGCAGGATTGTCTAAATTGACTCTATAAATTTAAAATTATTTAAATTAAATTTCGAATTATTTATGTGTCGAAGTTGAAATTGGAATTTTTATTAGTTAATTTTAAATAAATTGTTTTTTTGACTCAAAAATGGAAAGCAAAAGTTAAACTAACACAAATATAAAAAGTGAAACCCGAGTGTAAAGAAGTGCCATGAATATTCATATTTTTCCCCACTGTTCAGAGAGCGCGATAGCGACTGTTTGAGCTTATTTCTTATTTTTTGAAAGCTCAAAGCAAATCGAAGACAATAATTGAAGAAAATGTACCTTTGTTTTTAGCTCTCGCTCTCAAAATCAATTTAATTTATATACAACCTATTGGACCAAACTTTAAAAATTAGGCTTCCCTCTTACTTGTACTTAGTCTTATTTTGTAATTGTATATTTTTAATTTGTCGTTCATAAGCTCGAATACATATTTCTTTTTATTTATTTCTTCATTCTTAAGTCCTTTTTTATAAATTATTTTGTCGCATGTGAAATTTTTATACACAAAAATGTTGAATTTGCAACCATCATTTAAATTATTTTTATAGTTAATAAATTAAAATTATAATGTTTTAAATTCTACAAGATGCTGCCTACAGCATGCTGCTTCAGTAACCGCTTTTAGGGTTTTAAAAAGGGATCATCTAATAAAATGGATTTGAACCGGTACAGATGACCATAGGTAAGGATGGCGATGTATATATGTCCTCATTAACATCAGAGGACGTAGGTGTATCTTAGTAAGATAGTCCGTTTGTCCATGCATGAGATTTTGGTTTTTCCTTCACCCATTTCTCGTTGCGTCTGAGTGAATATTATTGCGTTAAAACCGAACCTTCCTCACGTCCGTCTCAAGCGATCGTTGGTGAACAACCCACTAAAAAAGTTACTGAACATGCAGCCAATCGTTTGCGAATCTTCGGCAGCCCTAAAAGAGCTTCAAAATTCAATCCAAATCCAATCCAATCCTTTCTACTGAAAACTGGAACTGATTTTCTGTGCTCTATCCACATCAAATTCCTACGTGGTACAAACTTGATTCCATCCCTACTGAGCGCCATAAAACTATAAGAACTATCGATTCTATTCAGACTCCTACATTACGCCTACTAAAATTCTTTAGTACGCGGTTTGTTCCCATATCGAAACAATGTCCACGCTTTCTCCACGTGCATCCACAAAAAGCAGTTATGCTTAAATTTTTTTGCAAGCGGTCATCCCAAGTGCCCACAGCTCCCACGGTCGACATCAAACTTTGTGGCATCCAAGCTATTTTTTCTCCAGTGTTTCGATTCCTCCTGATGCCTTAACGCAGCTACCTATCCAAAGGATTTCTTTATTCTCCACACGAGTAACCACTTCTCCCGGCGCCAGGCAGTCATCGAGAAGAATTACAGCGTCAACTGCCAGGCCCACCATAATTTCAAAGGATCGTGTCGTCATAACGACAAATGGCAATCGTGCGGACGGGATCACCACACTCTTCTACATGTCGACGCGCAAGGGGGCAAGAATGTTCACGCCAAAAAGACGCTTACTTTCGAGAGGCAGTGTGTCGCTTGCAGCCTCAACATGTCCAGTTCGTTCCCTCTCCATCTCTATCTCTCCGAACTCCCCAAAACAGCTTCCAATCCGCTAGCCAAGCTAGGCTTAAGTTTTGTGTAATAAGTTTTATGTAATAGCTACAGACTTGACACTTGCAACACTGTATAGTTATTAAATATGCAAGCCAAAAAAAACATTTTTGCGATCGGGCCACGCCATTCTTTCCGTCAATCCAAATCCAATAAACTGTTAATATATATAATATAAAAATCCTCTAAAATAAATATCCCCTCAAACCTCTAACCCCTCACTCCTCTACCACTCTTCAACCTCCAAACTAAATAATACTGCTTGAAAAATTACTATTTATTATTTTTATTAATTATTTATCACTTTATACATTTTAAAAGAAGAAATAGGCGTCCATTGATTTAAATATATCCAGACCATCTTCAGTAGGATACCTATTTATGAAGTCTACAGTTGGTGCTGTTAAGAGATCAATAACTTCCAATGGAAAACTGCAGTCTTTCTTGTTTTGCTGTACTCTTTCCTTGATGTGGATGCTGGAAACCATTGAATCTGATGAATCAAGTGCTCAAAAAAAAAGTCAGTCATGGGGTTTAAACGACTATTTTGTTATGCATGCGAACTTTTATCACTTTTATAAATTTTGTTCTAAGCTTCGGATGAAGGTGTTGTCTAGCAAAAAGTTATTTTTTGCGAAATGGAGCAAAAACGTCAAATAGTTTTATGTTAATAAATTCAAGAACAAACGGTACAATCCAACGTACTTTTACTGCACAACACGAGCAATGTTAGATTAGAATTGTTAGTATACAACTTTACAATTGCACATATAAACAATGACACATCACATTTACTACGATTGCATTAAACACTTATATTTTACATACCTCCACTAATATTTTTATTTAACTTTTTTTTTAAATAGTTAAATTGAATATTTACAATCTTAGTTTAAAATGTGATATTATTTAGCTCGCCAAAAAGTCAACGTTTGTCATAAAAGAACAACTGACTCCCTTTCGAATTTCGAAGTGCTGCAATTTCAGTACCGAAAATGCTAGTAATATATTTTTTTTGTTTTGTAATTTAAAAAAAATGGGTTCTTGCTAAAAAAGTTTGTAAAGTTTGGTTAATGATACTTTTAAAATGTCAAAAATGTCAAAGAAAATTGAACATGTAAATATTAGTTTAACGATAAAAAAAATGTTAAGATTAGGGTTAGAATTTAAGCAAAAGTCTATCAGCACAAAAACAAAAACAACTTATTTCCAACTTCAATCTCTCGTATTCATTTTCATGGCTGTAGAGAGACCAAATCGTTCCGATTATTTCCTAGTATAATTTCTAGTATATCTGTACAATGGCCACACGTGTGGTGGCACTAAGTGAGCGTATGAATTTTAGTTCAGAATTTGAGGTTTTTTTTATTCGTTACATAAACTGTCTCGTTGTTGTTTATTAATAATCGAACATAATTTCTAATTCTACAGTTGAATACGGAGATCTTTCTCCATCACATTAATAGATTAAAATCAACAAAAAACGCGTTTTCCTGGGTAACTGTGTTTGACATCGATCTGGAATTGTGCTTACCTTTAATATCACAACATTTTCCTTTCTATGCAAGGTCCAGTACCCCAGGACACTAGTGGCGCACTCACGCAATGAATCACCATCAAAATGGAAACAACCTGCACGGTGTCAATGAAGGCCTATCGCTTCCGCATACCCTAGTTCCATCGCTTTCGATTGACACAATGGAGCTGAATGTAGACGGAAATAATCCGACCGATGAGCTGCTTGGCGTCAGTCTCCAACCCAATATCAAGGCGTCGCCAAAATCACTTGCACCCACTGTTAGCGACCATGCTCTAAACACACTAAACGAGCTTCGCGAAGCAAACCTGCTGTGCGACGCCCAGATTTCGGTGGGAGAGCAGGCCTTTAACGTGCACCGCGCTATTATGTGTTCCTGCAGTTCTTACTTTCGGTGAGTCCTGACCAAACTTATAAGTTTGCCACTGCAGGGCATCTCCTTTCACATCTCCTCGCTAGCGCACAGTTTACGGGATTCAATGCCATTAGTGGCGTATGCATAACAGGAGGAACAGGAAAAGAGGAGAACCGCGTCATCCATATACCAGGCATAAGCGCCAGCATCATGAATGGTGTCATTCAGTATGCCTACCTACGACAGACAAATATCAACGACGAAAATGTGCACGAACTGCTAATTTGTGCGGATTATGTGGGCATGGTAGGTTTGGTTAAACAGTGCAAGGAATATCTCAGCCATACCCTTACACCTGAGAACTGTGTCAGCATTATGGGATTCGCACGGTGAGAGGTGATTGGGCGCATAAAAATCCGATTTTAATTGGCATCACAACAGATTTCGTTTTCTAGAGGATTTGTACCAGAAGGCACGAAACTACACCTTACGGTACTTCACGGAAGTGGCAGCTCGTAATACTGACATAATGGATATGAACGTTAAAGACTTCTACAGCATAATTAGTGACGATGAACTCAACACACGCGAGGAGGACTACGTTTGGAAATTGTGTGTCAAGTGGATTGATCGGGATCCTGAAAACCGCAAGCAGCACGTAGCTCATTTAATGACCGGACTTCGACTTGGTCTAATGACGCCAAAGGTGGGTCCTAATTATATAATGATAAATATATTATTTGGTATATAGACTCCACAGTCAAGTACTCACATCGGTACTCTGAAGTTTGTTAACCCTAATCGTTTGCATATAAATCATTAATAATCGATCTATATCAGTCAAAAAAAAAAAAAATCTTATAGATCTTATAATTAAATAGCTTCATATCTGTTTTTTGTCTTTTACGAAAGCTTAATGTTAGTAGATGCGATAGAAAATATAGAAAAACAATACGAGGAAATAAACTACCGACGAGCTCCCTGATTGTTTGCTTGCATGCGTACCAAGTGAGTTAGGATTCAGGATTTCAATTCAGGAAGGCTATCTACGATAGATTTAATTATATACAAATCATTATAGTTTGGACATAATTCTCTTAAGGGTTCATGCAATGCAAACGAAGTTCTACATTGGCGCAAGACAAAAGGTAAATAGAATCTAGTATTTCTACTCGGTATGAATAATTTGAGCTGAACTAACAAATCAGCACTTTCCAAATCAGATTGTATATAAAGTTAATGCCTAGCTAAGTTCGACAGTTGGCTGAGGAGGGTAAGTGAATTAGGAGGATTCTATTAGAGTAGGTTAGTAATTTTCGATCTGCATCCCATTTAAACTGCGAAGAGGGAAAAGTAAAAAGTTCTTTTGGACCGATACGATGCGATTATTGTGAACGCCAACTGAGGACTCTTAACACAAGATCCATATTTAAAGATAGAATGAACTAAAGGAGGAAATGTTTTTGTGACGTAGGTTAGCGAATTTAATCACACCATGCACGAAATAAAATCGATTAAGCTAAGCTTAGGATGCAGGCAAGCTTCCAAATCATTATCTAGATTATATATTTTCAATGAGCATCAGCTCAGCATATAAATCAGCATCTAAGGCTTGAAGACGACACGAAAAAGTCCATAAGAGATAAGAGAGTTTAATAAGCTTATTTGAAAATTATTTAGCTTGGCAACGACACGAGTGTCATTTGCTTGCATTTAAAGCAGTTTAGTTTCCACAACACCATGTTTAAAAATTCGTAAGATCCTTGCTTTCGGCCAGAGGTAACACTTTAGATTTAGAACTTTAGATAAAGCATTTTTGAAAAACTACTGCGTCCTTTCAATCAGATAACTTAAGAATCATAAAGAAGACAAACCAGACACCCCAAATTTGAGCACATATTTCATTTGTTTCATACTTAGCGTGACAGTATTCCAACTTTACATTGGTACGCTAGACACACTATTATCTTGAAACATTCTTATTTCTTAATTTTTTTTTTAATTTTCTTTGTCACTTAACGTGTGCTTTCAAAGTTATCCCCAATTTTACTGTGAATCTGCGTGCATTGGTGATCGATTTTATGTCACGTGTAACTTGATTCTAAAGCCGAATCATATTGGTGGTGTTTACCTGAGTTAGCTAGCTTAGTTTTTATTGGAATTACATTTTTGGTGCGTCGGGAAGTAAAGAGATTAATCATGTCTTCATAAAAATTTGTGTATCACTTTAATCCATTTTGTCATATTTTATTGAAAAAACCTATTTAAGTGACAAATATTTTTGTGATATCTCTTAACAATGCAACGTAGCAGACAATATTTAATTTTGGTTGACTTACTGCATCGCGTTCTCAAAAATATTTATACCGGATTTTAAGCACCCCTTGTTGACGATTATTTTTATATTAATTAGGAGGAATAGCTGAGATAATAAAAATTTTCGAAGTTTTCTATTGGTTTAACCAATATCTGTATTGACTTGGTCGTCAAGTTAGGGTATTATTTTATAACATATTCAGCAAACTATCAAAGGACAGTTGTCCTGCGCTACTGACATCTTTGGTTACATGAATCTTTATGTTATACCGACTTGCGCATAAGCATTTTTTGTGTTTTCTGAAAGTTGTAAAAGTTTTCAAGTGATTTCGAAATTTTATTCTTCCCATTTTGCACATCGATTTTTTTATTGCTTTTCGAGATCAACCGATTGAAAGTACACCCAAGGTATTCTTTATAGTCGTAATTTCAATAAGCGAAAGAATTTCGTGTTATTTAAACATTGTTTAAAAATGATGCCCGCATCATTTTCGACTCTAGCAAAACATTCGCCTTCTTAATTTTTCACTGCAACGCCGAACGCTACAGAAGTGCACATCTGTGAGCTAAGTCAATATCCAAGTACCACGTGTACATTTTGCCAATTAAATACAAGGCATCGACCAGTTAACTACCCGCCAGTGTCGCACACCGGTATTGGGTAATTATTTTGAGACTTTACGCCTTTTGCAGATTTGCATTAATATTGGTTCCCTAGCGACAGCGCAATGCCGTGTGTCTTCCCGGCTTGTAAGCCTACATACAGGCTAAGGAACATTCTTGAGCTCAACACTCAAACATACTGCAGTTTACTCTGCATTCATCATCCGTAGGTTAATAGTTTTCTGATACGACTTAAAGCTCTTCCTGTACAAAATCGTTCTTTTATAGTTGAACCTATCTATAAGGGCCAGTGGAATATTGTCAGAGGTAAAGCGAAAACCAGCCAGCGAATCCGCTCGGTTGCCAGTTGCCCCGCTTACCGGCCAGCCGTTGATGACCAACGGCGTGACATTACCTTTTTTCCATCCGCGCTTCGCCAGCTGCGGCAGAGATAGAGCGACGACAACAGCGGTGTCGAGGGATCACCAGGCTTGGCCAACGGCTGACGAATGCGGAGAATCAGAGGAAATTCCGATTTGCGTAAAACCTGACCTAGATTCAGGCGCACTACAAACCCGCACTAGACAAACCCACACAACTAGACACACAGATAACTAGATAAGCAGGATCGGTCAAGATAATCATTTATGTTGCATTAAATTAACAAAATGCAAACAGCTCGTCATCCACGTCATCGTGAAGGCCTTCAACGAGGATCAGATGGGTTAAGGGCTCCAATATGTATATATACCCTATGGAAATAAGTATATGTGCATTTTTTAATATCCTTATATTTTCTATAAAGTTAGCCGTACATTTTTTTCCGGTATGCATGTCAGTACTCTGATCTATTATGAACAGCTCGACCTTCAATGGTCTTTTTTTAATTTCATTCTTTGGACAGTTTCTTTAAAAAATGTGTAGCAACTCTAGATTTTCATAGGAAATAAGTATATGTGCAATTTCTGATTTTTGCGCCTTTGAGTGTTGGTAAGCAAAGAAATGTGACCTAACTTTGTTCATTAATCAGCAAAACGTAAGTAAATTGGTTTTTAATTATTAGGCGAAAAAATTTAGCGAAATAATGTTAATTCTACGGTAGAATGCCTCGTGGAACACATTTGTCGGAAGAAGATTGTGGAATGATCAAGGGACTGGCCGAATCCGGCAAGACCATTACTTATATTGCCGAGAGACTAAATCGACATAGAAATACCATTGCAAATTTTCTCAAAAATCCGGAAAGCTATGGAAAATTAAGCGGACCGGCAGGCCCACTGAAATTGATTCTCGTTGTAAATGACAAATTCGGCGCCCAGCGGTTCAAAACAACAAGTCTTGCTCTTAAATTAAAGGTCAACTTAAGCTTGATATAACCCGTAGACGTATTAACCATATTTTAAGCAAAAATATGATGGTTACAT
>VNJS01011227.1:0-70637 GCA_008042575.1 Drosophila watanabei | reverse complement strand
CGATTTTTTAAATATCATCGAGTGATATTTTTTAAACAGCAAATATCATCAATACGATATTTTTTTAAAATCCAACAACCCTAGGTGGTTTCTAGAAGCAAGCGGCGGGATAATTTGCAAGCTAGCAGCTGGCGGATTCTAGTTCTTTCTAGGCAATTTGGCGTTATTCTAGCTATTTTTGTAATGTGTTTATGTATTTATTTTTTACTTTACACTGCCACAATTAAGTAATTTGTTGTGTGTTTTACAATTTTACAATTTTTTGAATAAGCTGCTGAGCAAAAAATAATTTATTTTTTAAAATTTAAATTAAATATTTTTATATTAGTTTTTAATTTATAGCTATTTTTATTTAGAGTCTAGCTTGTACGGGTGGTCATAACCTAACAACACTGTTTCCAGCCTACGTCGTTAGAGCTGCAAAAGCGTAGATAATATTTTCCTATAGTGAAGACTAATTTAGTGTTGGAAAACGTCGTGGTTATGGTCACACTTAAAATTTGCAAAGGGTTAATTACAGTGAAATCTCGATTGAATTATTAATTAATTAAAGTAATGCTTAAAGTATGTATTAATTAAATTTAGACTTAATCAATGAATTCCATTTAAAAAATTTCACATATATTATTCTTAAATTGTTGACAGCTTACAAGGTTGTTTAAAACGATCGCTTACTGTACCTTTCGAGGTAAACAAATGTGGCATAAACAGGAGATCGTAACAAAAGATATTGGAGTTTTAACAAAATTCCCTGCTTTATAAACATATCAAATTTAAGATCTATCAACTAGAGATTCCTAAAAAGATTTAAACAATGCGGACCAGCTATAAAAAAAACCGGCCCTTCGATTTCAAGCTCATTTCCTTGGTGGAACCAAATCCCGTGCTTTACAAACGATCCGGACTGTCGAACTACGAGGCCATGAAGGCCAAAACGGATATTTGGGCACAGATTTCCCGCAAAATGGGTTGCGATGGTGAGAATCTTCTACTTATTCCAAGACCCCATCTGAAAAATCTACTCATCTGCAGTGGACTTTTGCCTGATGCGCTGGAACAACCTGCACTACCAGTTCCGTAAGGAGGTCCGTCGGGCAGACTCCAGCGGTTCCACCTGGCCCTACCTGGAGCGCCTCCGGTTCCTGGCCGACAGCCAGCCGCTGCCCAAAGCCAGGAGCAAACCCAAGCCCAAGGATTCCCCAAGCAAAGAGGACACAGTTGTCAACGAAAAAGAAACCGCCGTCCAGTTCCTGTGGGAGACGTACGAGGATGGGGAGATAACCCAAACACCAAGCACTTTTATCATAGAGGAGATCGTCGAGGAGCCCAACGAGCAGGTCATCCAGGAAGAGATCATATACGAGGAGGAGGATGAACCCCAGCCAGCGCACACACTCTCCCCCCGAAGCAGCTACCTCCAGATGGACCAAGTCCTCGCCCAGCTCAAGGAGCCGCAACGGAAGCGAGCTGAGCGCAGGATCACCGCCTTCCTGCTCAAGTGCCAGCTGCGTGCCTTAAGTAATCAGTCCGCGGAGGATCTGGTCATATAGCTTTACATACTCTCTTTAACTTTATTAAAAAACAGAAACTTAGATTACACCCTGCACTTGTCCAGATCCAGCCAGGCCACCTTGGGCTTGACAATGAACTGATCGCGCGGCAAACTGTCCAGCATGGCCGCCTGCTGGCGCACATACTTCACCAGCCGCTCGATCTGGGCGTAATCCTCGCAGTTCATCTCGAAGAAGCGTCGCCATAGGGCAGAGGCCAGTACACGGTCGTCGGACATAATGCCCTCGTCGTAGGCAATAAGAGCTGCTTGGAACTGCTCGGATAACGTTTCGATCTGCTGTCGGGTGCGAGAAGGATTGTGGGCCTGGGGCGAGCAGATAACGAGAGTTAGCTTTAAATCTTTAGCTCCCTAAACAAGAAAACTCACTCCCAACTTCTTGGCGCGCGTGTTGACATCGCCCCACATTGCCTCCACGATGCAGTTGCGCAGGAAACGTCCATCCTCGCCCGTCTCCGAGCCCTCGGCCATGGAGCGCATCAGCAGAAGCCACACGTGCAGTTCCGTGACAAGAAACCAGGAGTTGAAGGTATTGGGCAGATTGAAGTCGCGAAAGAAGACAACGTAGTTGATCTTGTCGGCCACGCTCTCGTACAGCAGGTGACTGCTTACCTTGAGGCGCTAAATACAAGGAAGACATGCTAAATCATTAACAATTCCAGGTTTCATAGCGCATCCTTGACCTACAGCCTTTGTGTTTGGTGTAAATCCCACTTTGGTCAGCACTCGCTTCAGAATGCCGCCTTCCGCGGCTCCGGGCGCCGCTCCTGTGCCGGGCTTTGTCTTGTCTACCACGCCCGTGGAGGAACACAAGCGGCAGGATTGCTCGGAAACCCTCAATATCGCGGGAGTTTGCCTAATTGGCAGCTGTGTTACCTGTTAAACGGGTAAAATTAAAGTTACAGCTTGCGTTTATATAAGACTTGCACGGGCAGTGCATTCAAAGTCTTATTTCTTGAATTAGACGGGTGATTTACGCCATTTCAACTTACCCATGTTTTGCTGGCTGCACTTCCGGCCAGTCGTGCCACTGCCCGGGTGCAGAGCATTTTAAGAAATTAACAAATTGGCTAAAAACAAAATCGGTTAAAAAATCCCAATTGCACGCGACAACAGCCGAAAACAGCTGTTTGCACAGGGCTGCTAACTCGGGCCAAGAGGGTAGTCAACTCCACAACACGTATTCGCCCAGTCTGGCAACGCCAGTGTCGCGATACTATCAAGGAAACTTCTCAAAAAAATAATAATACAAATAAATTAGTTAAAGGTGCGCACAAAATGCTGCGATTCGGCCATCAAATGTGCCGACAAGTGGCCGGCAGCAGGCTGAAGGCATCCAGCATCCCAAGCATTGGGAATACTCTGCAGGTGGTCAGCAGAAAGATGACACAGCAGCGAGTGCGGATGGATTTCAACACAAGTTTTCCCTCGCCGGCGGCCAAGGACAAGGAGAAGATCACCGCTCTGGGATGGTTCTTGCTTGTGAGTAATAGCTCGTCCTCCTAGCCTCATAAATAACGATTCACTTGACCGATTCCAGCTCATTCCCGCCACCACATTCGGCTTGGGCGTCTGGCAAGTTAAGCGCAAAATTTGGAAGGAGCAGTTGATCAAGGATCTCAACGAGCAGTTGAGCGCGGCGCCAGTTCCCCTGCCGGACAAGTAATATCCATAACCCTCTTGCAATGACAAAGGTATCTTCAGAGTAATCTTTGCAGTCTTACAGACTTGGATCGCATGGAGTACCGTCTCGTAAAGATCCGCGGTCGCTTCCTGCACGATAAGGAGATGCGCATGGGTCCCCGGTCGCTCATCCGTCCGGATGGCGTGGAGACACAAGGAGGACTCTTCTCCCAGCGCGATTCGGGCAATGGTTACCTAATAGTTACGCCTTTTCAACTGGCTGACAGAGAGTAAGCCACTCACAGGGGAAATCTAACTTAAATCCGACTTAATTCCCTAATTTCTGCAGCGACATTGTCCTCATCAATCGCGGTTGGGTCTCCCGCAAGCAAGTGGAGCCCGAATCCCGACCCTTGGGTCAGCCACAGTCGGAAGTGGAGCTCACAGCCGTAGTGCGCAAGGGAGAATCACGTCCTCAATTCACACCTGACCACAAGGGAGGCAATGTTTACCTGTATCGCGACCTGCCACGCATGTCCGCCTCGACGGGCGCGGCGCCCGTGTTCCTGGATGCCGTCTACGACGAGCAGACTGCAAAGACCGGTCCCATTGGTGGCCAGACCCGCGTAACCATGCGCAACGATCACTTATCGTACCTGGTCACCTGGTTCAGTTTGTCGGCGGCCACAAGCTTCCTCTGGTTCCGGCAGATAGTTAAGAGGAAACCCTTCTAGTTAAATACAATGTCGTTGTTATTTGTATAAAATTTACATGCTTCGTGTAAATGCTTGGTTTTTATTTATTATTTAACCGCCGCAGCAGAGTCCGCGGGGCTTTAATATTGCAACTGCCGGATCCTCGAGTGGAGGATCGGCGCAGAAATAAGAATTAATAGGAATACAAATACGGTTCTAGCTGAATACTTTACAGATTTTAGGTCGGGGTCGAGTATAAAGTTTAAAATTACAGGCGCGATTAATTTAACAAAAGTGCGAAGATGCTCAAGATGCAACTGAATAGTTCTCCTACCAGATTACCTTTTCATAAAAGTGCTTTCAGCTTGATACAAATATGTACAAAAGGGTCGCAGTTTTAAATACTAATAAAAGGTGAATATTAAATTAATTACTTAGAACGTTTTTGGGAGCCACTCGAAACATGGATATAGCTTAGATTTGTTTGGACTGCGAGTACTTTTCTAGATTAGACTTTAGCTTGAAATTGATATTAGAACTATTATTTTGCTCTATAGGTGCTTAGAATCTTCGTCAGACTTTCTCTGTCCCTCAAATCGTTCCACGTATATCGAGAGAAGTCCGATAAAACATCGATTTGTATCGATACTGTCGATATTTTCCACCATTCCCACCTCAGACTGTCTGGATATTTACAATTTCGTCTCGCAAATACTGGAAATTTCGCCAACTTTAAGTGTAAATGCCACCACCCCCTCCTCCTTGACCGTCGTCGTCGTTGTCGTCCGCCGCGCCTAGAGCTGCGGCACAATGCCCCAAGACCTGAGCAGTCCAGCGCGCTGGTACTTCTTGCCAATGGTCTGGACGTGGAAACCGATTTGCTGCAGCCGCTCGTGATCGAGGATCTTGCGGCCATCAAAGATGTACGCCGGCTTCATCATGGACTGGTAGATCCGCTTGAAGTCCAGGTCCACGAACTCGTCCCACTCGGTGCAGATGACCAGCGCGTGTGTGGCCCTCACCGCGCTGTACGGATCACTGTGGATCTGCACCGCCTTCTTCACATTCTCCGGCGATTCCGTGACCGTGGGATGCGTGAGGTCGTCGATGATCTGTTCGGGCTCCACCTTGGGATCGTAAATGTCCAGCTTGGCGCCCTCCTCCAGCAGCGTTTGGCAGACCGTAATGGCTGCCGTTTCGCGGGTATCTCCCGTATTCTTCTTGAAGGCAAACCCAAGGATGGCTATCCGCTTGTCCGAAACCGTGTTGAACAGACTCTCGATGATCTTTTGCGAGAATCGCCGCTTCTGGTAGTCATTCATGTCGATCACCTGCTGCCAGTAGGCGGCCACCTCCGGCAGATTGAGGTTCTCGCAGATGTAGATCAGGTTGAGGATGTCCTTCTGGAAGCAGCTGCCGCCGAAGCCAACGGAGGCCTGCAGGAACTTGGAACCGATGCGAGAGTCCAAGCCGACGGCCCGTGCCACCTCCGAGACGTCGGCACCGGTGGCCTCGCACACAGCCGACAGCGAATTGATGCTGGAGATGCGCTGGGCCAGAAAAGCATTCGCCGCCAACTTGGACAGCTCGCTGCTCCACGTATTGGTGGTGAGGATGTGCTGTTTGGGTATCCAGTGCTCGTAGATCCACGACAGCTTCTCCACCGCCTGATGGCCCTCGGGCGTTTCCTCGCCGCCGATTAGCACGCGATCAGCGTTCAGCAGATCATTGATGGCCGTCCCCTCGGCCAGGAATTCCGGATTCGACAGGATGTCGTAGTGGATGCCGGGCTTCTGATTCGCTCGCAGAATGTGCATGATGCTCTCCGCTGCCCGCACCGGCACCGTGCTCTTCTCCACCACAATCTTGTTGGACTGCGCTATCTCGGCGATCATCCGGGCGGCACTCTCCACATACTTGAGATCCGCCGCTCGTCCTGGAAATTAAAAGAGATTTTAATTAATTTACAGGAAGTATTTAATTCAGGACACTTCTGAAAGTCGCTATAAAGCATAATATGCGTAACGTATCGACCTTTTCCTTCCCGTACTCACCCTTGCCACTGCCGCAGGTTTTTGTGGGCGTGTTCACCGAGATGAAGATGAGGTCCGCCTCCTTGATGGCCGTCTCGATGTCCGTGGAAAAGAACAAATTAACGTTGCGGCACTTTTTCACCACATCATCGAGGCCGGGCTGAAAGACACAAGAATGGCATTAAAATATTATAAAACTTGTACAAGTCGTTGGCCTAGATTTCATTTATTTTCTCTTTAAATGCCAATCACGATCCACCCAACCCAACAGTCTGTTGGTGACGTTTCCCTCTCCCTACGCAGATAAGATTGTATTATATTATATGTATTTCTTATCCGATTCCGTTTCCTATGAAAGCTATCTTGCAATTAACCCGCTCTGGCTGGTGTTTACGTGCCGAAAAGGCGATTTCAGTGATTCGGTTTCGAAGCGTTTAGCAATTAATTAATAAATTATGGCATCGGATCTTTCAATGACATCTCACGCTCGAATTCTTTTTTTCAACTTTTTATTTCCATCTTCATTCAACGTTTTCAGCCAGAATTATTTCCGTTTTTGATTCGATCTGAGTGTTGAGTGTTCGTTGAACTCGTTTGGAGAGGAAAGAAATTTGCATATGAATGAATGTGGAGGTGAGGCAGGTGTTAATAAGAGATTTTGGCGAAATTCGGGCATCATTCTAAACTGATGAATATCAGAAAGTTATGCATGAAAGGCCCTCGTGCCATCAATAGTGATAAGTTGAAGATATTGCAAAACATGGGAGACAATAATGAATACGCAGACAATGAGCAAAAAAGTAGATAAAGTTGCTTGCCAATTGTGCAAAAGTGCAAAAACAAGCGGAAGGATGTCAATGCCGATGATTGGCAAGAGGCCCCTTTGACATTTTCCAGCAAATTGCATTTGCAGGCACTCCAAGCTGTGGCCATGTTTACTCCGCCGATGATGCAATCTTGGTAAGTGAATGTCAATAGCGAGAGTGGAATGCTGCAGTCCCCAGGCATCGCGCTGTGTGCTCATAAAATATAATAAGAATCTGTTTATTTCCAACAGGCGAACGTCTCTAACTTGTACAGGTCTAAGAAAATAATGTTCTTGCGAATATAGTTTCCATAGTTAGTTTCCAAGTTTCCATAGCTTATCATAAAGTTATGCGGTTACAGCAGTTAGTTAAGCAATAAAACATAAGCAGAGGGGTTTTTTAAAGGTTTAAAAATTCTTATTACAGGTTTTCAAATAGAATGAGTAATCTAAAGTATTTTCAAATTAAAATCTGTTCCATTTCTGGAAAATTAATACTGATAGTAAAATAAGAAGTTGCTTCTAATATTTTATTGTCATTATTCTTATAATCAACATAAAGAAAACATATTTATAATCTTCCTATTGTCTCAATAAAAAAGGGTTTGAATAGAAAAATTCCAGATAATAAATACAAAAAGATAGCCTTGTCCGAGTCATAATAGCTTGACTGTAATATTCGTATGTATTTTTCCCCACAGAGAGCCAGACGGAGGGAGTGGAGGGGCAGATACTGAGTGGGTTTGCCACGAACTTGGGTAATTGGACAATTTCCATCTAATGTGTGCCCGCCTAACGCCTCGTGCTTATCTGCTCCCGCGACAGCGACTGCGACTCTGTTTTGGCGCAGACCCCCGATAAGGGGGAATAGAGCAGCTAAGTGCGGAGAGCCGAGCCGGAACCCTCTGGAATGGGGGCAGGCGGAAGCCAGGACGGAAATGCTACAGTGAGAGTTAGTGAGTGAATGAAATCTCCCGGAAAGCGGCTTACACCTTATGGCTTCCGAAAGTAAGTGTGTACGCCGTCTGAAGAGTAAAATCGATTTCCACGCTTGTATTCCGTCCCGAATCATATTCCGGCCATCATCACTGGCTCTGCGTTGAGTTTTATAGTTTGTTTTGACTGTTGCCTTTATCTATGCGAATGACTAATGGCCGCCAAAAAAAACCGAGGACTGACTGACTGACTGACCATTGACCTCGGTGTGGGCCAAGTAGTAGTGGCCAAGTGCGAGGCACGCACTGATCTGTTCAAGTGAAAAATGTACACTGCAAGAAGCTACATATATAACCAAATTTTTCAAATTAAGGCAAAGGCAACGTATTCCAAATCTTTAATGAAAAATTACTGAAATAAACGCACAAGTACTACCCGAAGTTTCTTGCTTCGTAATTGCAATTTTCGTTATAAAAACTGTTCCCATTAGTTCCTGTTGCTCTCCCAATATGATAACAAAACATATCCCAATGACCGATTGGAAATTCTTCCAGTGGATGGGAAACTGGTTTGATTCGGTGGGAAGAAGAGGGGCGGCTAGCTCTAAGCCACTTGAGCATTGAGCGGTCAACGACGTTGGGTATTCTTCTCGATGAATCTCCACTTTGATTGATGTCTTGTTTGTTTAGGATTAGTGGAAAGCCGAAACGAGAAAAAACAAAAACTGAAGAGAAACTGCAGGGCCAAGGCGTGAGCGAGCACGTTGTACGGCTCTCCTTTTCCCCCTCTCTAGGATTTGTGGAAAGCCGAAAAGAAAAAAACAAAAACTTAAGAGAAAACTGCAAGGCCAAGGCGTGAGCGAGCACATTGTACCACTCTCCTTTTCCCTCTCCCGGACACACACACACGCGCGCAGGCACTGGCACATGGACGCTTCCTATGTACACACAATTGAAAAACGCACCTCGTAAATTGGTAATTTATCCGAATTCCACTGGGCAATCCGCTCGGAGCTCTTGTCCACCAGGGTAATGACTATGTCGGGACACTTGAGTGCCATCACCGCGCAGGTGGGGCCTCCGACATATCCCGCGCCGATACAGCAGACCTTCATTGTTTTTCCTCGAGTGTTGTTGTTTATCGGCCGGACCGTGTGTGTGTGATTTACGCTGGTCTCCTGCGGGCCGTCGCTGCGCGAGTCGGAATCGGTGTAGCGGTTCGAACGGGTCAGCGGTAACTACTACTGGCTTCCACCCACCCGCTAAATGTTTAAACCAAAGAGAATCTATATACATGTATATATGTATATATCGCGCGAATAGTGTGCTCGCCAGTTTCTCCGTTTATAACGATGGAATTGCACAGAAACAGGCGGATTTGGCTCATTACGGCAGCTGGTCACACTTCGACCGCTCATCTTGGCAACTTTTGAAAATAAACAAATTAATAATTATTTTTAATAGTATGTAATAGTTTTTATTATGGTAATAAATCTGTATATTGAATTTAAATATTAATAGAATAGAAAATAGACTTCTTTAAGTAACATAGATTTGACAATTTGATTTAGCGCATTTCAGATATATTTCCTTAAAACATTCTTTGTTAGATCTTCCTTTACTTTTCCAGTTCTTCCCTCGTGTGTGTAAGCATGTGTCTTTTAAGAGTGCAAGACTGGGAAAAGGACATTGAACAGTGGGAACACTTATGCGGTCTCTCTCCCGTGTGAGTTAGAATGTGCCTTTGAACACCAGCGTGTGAGGAAAACGAACTCGAGCAGTGGGAGCACTTGTACGGTCTCTCTCCCGTGTGAGTTCTAACGTGTATCTGAAGATTTTCTTTCTGTGCAAACGTTTTCGAGCAGTGGGAGCACTTATACGGTCGCTCTCCCGTATGAGTTCGGATGTGTATCGTAAGAGCACTTTTCTGGCAAAATGTCCGTGAACAATGGGGACAGTTATACGGTCGCTCTCCGGTATGAGTTAGAATATGCGACTTGAGAGTACTGTTAAGGGAAAATGATAATGAGCAGTGGGAGCACTTATATGGTTTCTCCCCCGTGTGAGTTCGAACATGGCATTGAAGATTACTCAGATTTGTAAACGACATCGAGCAGTGGGAACACTTATGCGGCCTCTCTCCCGTGTGACTCAGGATGTGAACCTTGTATCCTTGTCTATAGGAGAACGTCATCGGGCAGTGGGAACACTTGTATGGTCGCTCTCCCGTGTGTTTTCGCTCATGCTCCTGAAGATGCCATTTCTTTGCAAACGCCTTTTGGCAGGTACTACATTTATGCCGTTTTTTAATCTCACGAGAGCTCACACCCTGCTTGAGACTGGCGCCTAAGACTTTAACACCCTTCAACTTGAAGACCTGGTGGCTCTTTTCCAGTGTTTGCCTTATCTCAAAGGCGCTCTGTGCACACTGGAGGCATATGTCGCATATGGTTTTTGGGTACTGGTCCTCTTTTGAAATGTCATATTCGGTGCATTGGGAAATCATGTCGGCAATGGAGATCTCTAGCTGAGGTGCCTTGTCAAATAAATTGATCATTATCGTTGAAGTGCCCAGACAGGCGCGACAGATTGGTCTGAGGGAGAAAATGCATTTCAAAACATCTATATGTATGTGTTTTTTATGTACTTACACTTCCATGGTTCCTAAATATCTGTATAAAACTATTGCGCTACCTGCAATAGTCTAGCAAGTCCTTCGGAAATGATCTCTATCGCTTTGTAATTTGCGAGATGATGGGTGATCTAGGTGCTAGTAAAAAGCAACAAGTAGTTAGCGCCAAATATATTGTTTATGTTTCTTAGAGCACATCAGTGTTTCCGCTGGTTTTTCCTCTTATAATGTTCAAAATTATTCGGAACAAGGACGTAATTCCGCTAACACTGCAGGTGGGCACACCAGAACGCTAGGGTCTGGCAACGGCGAAGGCTTGGGCACATGGCGTTGCCAGATTTTTCTTTCGAGCCCGTGGCGTTGCCGGAGTATACTTCGATATCGATACCGACTGGTATCGACTATAAAACAAGCATATTCGATATATTAAATTTGCAACCGTTCATCATGGCGATCTGAGAGAAAAATCTGTGGAAAATCTTGTAAATAATCATAAAAATTGTAATTCTTGCGAATGCAAATGCAATCTCGCGAAACGTGAGTTTGAAACGAATACTCCGCGAAAATCGAAGTGACCGCGCTGCATTGGTCCAGTAACAAGTGCCTCGCGTGTGTGTCTGCGGCGGCAAAAAACCCAAATGTATAAAAATATATAACAAAATTCAACTCCCCCAAGACTGTGCAAAGGTAGCGACCCGTTGTGGATGTTTTGGGGTGCGCCTGGAAGTGCTGGCAGGCGGCATCCAGTGCGACGGAGTGCAGTTTGCAATAATAAATAAATTTCGTACAATAAAAATTGGGAAAAAGTGCAAAAAAAAACTATGATTGCATGCGAGCAGTGGAGAAACAGAGGAGGACGACGGCTGGCTGCCGAGTAGAAGCTGGCGAATGCAACACACGCGCCACCTGCATGCCTCTTGCTCGCACTCAGGCTCCCAGTAAGCGCGCCCTTAACGAGCGTGCTGCGTGCGAGCGAGAGGACGCCAGTGCGTGTCGTAGCGAACAGCAACTGGCCGGCAGTCTGAGCGTTTTTCTATATTTTTTTGTGTATTTTCGGTGTGTGTGAAAACACACAGGGAATGGACATAAAAATGTGGATTTTAATTGAAGCGCGCCCGCTAATCAGTGATTAATGTAATTCTTACGTCTAATTCCCAATAACCAGACACAGCAGCACCAGCAGATGCTCGGCGATAAACTGAAATAGTGAAGCGCAAGCGAGAAAAACTGCGGCGGAAGAGCAGAAACGCACAACTGAGTGTGTGTGTGCGTGTGTGTGCAAAAACAACGAACAACAATAACAAAAGGAAGGCGAGCGGATAGGAGAGGAGAGGAGCGTGGGAGTGGATTAACTCGCCCGAGGAGCGTGCGGAGCACACAGGACTGCAAAGTGGCGTCGCTACTGGAAATCAGGGCTGGGGCAGCAGCGGCGTCCATGTCCAAGGGGCACCCAGGGCGGCACACCAAGAAGCACAATTGCACCACAGCCACAAGAGCGCAGCAGCAGCAGCAGCAGCAGCAGCCGCAGCAGCCGGTGTGGTGTCGTCAACTGTGGCCTTAAGCATGTAGTGAGTACTCCCAATTGCCATCCTTTGAGCCTTGTATTCATCATACTGAGGAAACCATGTACCATGCTCCACCAGGTCTTGCAGCACAGAACCCGTTCTCTAACAAGCACAAGACACAGGGACAAGGTACCACTCGAGGAATAAACTCACACAAAACCAACTCAACACCAATGAAAAATGTCACAAAGAGGTAAGCGTGGTAATCAGCATCACCACCAGTCGCACCATCCGCCGCCGCAGCAGCAGCAGCGCAAGGACGTTGAGCCCCAGCCGCCGCCCACCAAGCGGCGCAAAGGCAGGCCGCCCAATGGAGCGACCACGGCGGCGGTGGCTGCCGCTGCCGCCGCCGCCGCTGCTGCCTCCTCCTCCTCCTCCACAGCGTGTGAAACAACGGGCGCTAGCTTGGAGCGAGTGCTAGGTCTACCTTTGGGCAGCAGCAGCAGCAATAAGCATGGAGAGCAACAGGGAGAGCGGGACAGGGACCGGGACCGGGACAGGGAGCCCGTGGCCGTGCCCGTGCCCGATATGGCAGGAGGAGGAAGCGAGGGAGGCAGAGCGGGAGGCGTCAGCAAATCCAAGTCAACGAAGCTGGCGAGCAAGTCGGCGAGCAAGTCGTGCAAGTCGCAGGGTGCGAGCACGAGCAGCTCGTCGTGGCAGGCGAGGTCTGTGGCGGACATCAAGATGTCGAGCATCTATAATCGCAGCTCAACCGAAGCCCCAGCAGAACTCTATCGGTAAGGAACTAACGATAATCCTCTAAAGAAACGAGCTCCAACGCAACTATAACATATTTTTCTTCCCACCTGCAGCAAGGATCTCATTAGCGCAATGAAATTGCCAGACTCTGAACCGTTGGCCAACTACGAGTATTTAATAGTGACGGACCAGTGGAAGCAGGAGTGGGAGAAGGGCGTCCAGGTGCCCGTCAATCCCGACTCTCTCCCCGAGCCCTGCGTCTACGTTCTGTCCGAGCCTATTGTGTCGCCAGCACACGACTTTAAGCTGTGAGTTAAAGCCAGTCTTAGCTTTGTATTTAACTAATCCTAACCTCTTGGTTGTCTCTCACAGTCCGAAGAATCGCTATCTGCGCATTACCAAAGACGAGCACTACACGCCGGAGCTGCACTACCTGACGAATGTCGTTGCCCTGGCGGAGAACACGTGTGCCTATGACATAGATCCCATTGACGAGGCCTGGCTGCGCCTCTACAACGGCGATCGTGCCCAATGCGGTGCTTTTCCCATCAACGAGACGCAGTTCGAGCGCGTCATCGAGGAGCTGGAGGTGAGTGATCCTTGGGTACTCTTACATTTACCATTTGCTGATTGTGACTCCCCTCCAGGTTCGTTGCTGGGAACAGATACAAGTCATACTTAAGCAGGAGGAGGGCTTGGGTATCGAGTTCGATGAGAATGTCATCTGCGACGTCTGCCGCTCGCCCGACTCCGAGGAGGCCAACGAAATGGTATTCTGTGATAATTGCAATATCTGCGTACACCAGGCCTGTTATGGCATAACAGCAATTCCATCAGGTAAGCGTTCCTGCTGGATAATCCCATCAGACTCTCTTATTGGGGATCTCTACTTTCGCAGGACAATGGCTATGTCGGACCTGTTCGATGGGCATCAAGCCGGACTGCGTGCTCTGTCCGAACAAGGGCGGCGCGATGAAGTCCAACAAGTCGGGCAAGCACTGGGCCCACGTATCCTGCGCCCTCTGGATCCCCGAAGTCAGTATCGGCTGCGTGGACCGCATGGAGCCAATAACGAAAATCTCGAGCATTCCCCAATCGCGCTGGTCCCTCATCTGCGTCCTCTGCCGGAAGCGGGTGGGCAGCTGCATCCAGTGCTCCGTGAAGCCCTGCAAGACAGCCTACCACGTGACCTGTGCGTTTCAGCACGGCCTGGAGATGCGCGCCATCATCGAGGAGGGCAACGCCGAGGACGGAGTCAAGCTGCGCTCCTACTGCCAAAAGCACAGCATGAGCAAGGGCAAGAAGGAGAATGCCGGCCACGGAGGCAGCGCCTCGGTGGCCAGTGCCATGCACAAAGCGAACAAGTACGGCAGCGGCACGAGCGGCACCAGCAAAGCCGACGACGGGCATCACGCCTCGGGTGCAGCCGGCGGCGATGATCCGCGCAGGCGGAAGAATCATCGCAAGAACGACAGCATGACCTCCGAGGAACGGAACCAGGCCAGGGCTCAGCGGCTGCAGGTTAGTACTTGTAAAACTTGGGTGGCATGCTCTGGCGGGGCCAACAGTCTGATTGTGATTATTATATTCCTTTCAGGAGGTGGAGGCCGAGTTCGACAAGCACGTGAATATCAACGACATCAGCTGCCATCTGTTCGATGTCGACGACGACGCCATCATTGCCATCTACAACTACTGGAAGCTCAAGCGCAAGTCCCGGCACAACCGCGAGCTGATCCCGCCCAAGTCCGAGGACGTTGAGATGATCGCCCGCAAGCAGGAGCAGCAGGACTTGGAGAACCATAAGCTGGTGGTCCACCTGCGGCAGGACCTGGAGCGAGTGCGCAACCTCTGCTACATGGTCAGTCGCCGGGAGAAGCTGTCGCGCTCCCTCTTCAAGCTGCGCGAGCAGGTCTTCTACAAGCAGCTGAGCGTGCTCGACGAGATGCGCCTGGAGAAGCAGCAGCAGCAGCTGCAGCCTGCAAAGCCAGACGAGAAGCAGCGCCCCGCCATGGACCTGGAGGCCGTTATCTACGCGAACGATGGACCAACTTTGTACGATCGCTTCTACAGCTCGGCTGGAGGACAAACTGTGCCGGCGCAGTATCAGGACCTGAAGTACATCCTTGAGCAGCTGATGGGTAAGCTACAGAGTAACAAGCAGGCTCGTGGCCGCGCATCTCAGTCGCCCAACAAGCGCAAGCAGCAGCAGCAGCAGCAGACGGCCAAGGCGTCGCCCAACAAGAAGCTCAACAACGGCGCCCTCAGCTCCTCGCGCACATCCTCGCCGGAGAAGCCAGCAGCGACGGTGGCGGGGAAAAGTGTCCCGTCTGGCGCCAAGGTGCGCGGCTCGCCCCCCGGGAAGCTGCCTTCGGGGAGGCGTGCCTCGAAGAGCGAGGCGGCGACGGCGACGTCGACCCACAACAGAATCAATCAAGCGCTGGCCCGCCCTCGGAGCAGCGAAGGAGCGTCCTCCCATTCGTCGAGCGGCAGCTCATCATCTGGTGATTCCAGCTCGGCGAATGCCAGCAGCAGTTCTGACAGCTCATCGGGCACCGAGTCAGGCAGCGACAGCGGAAGCGGCAGCTCCAGTGCTGCCTCCAGGCGAAAGTCCTCTGCGGGAGCCAGTCCCCTCAAGAAGCAGAGCTACGCCCGGTCCGTGGAGCAGCGGCAGAAGCAGCGACAGCGTCGTCAAACTGAAGCGGCTGCGGGTGCGTCTGCAGCGTCTCCGGATTCCAGGTCCGGCAGCAGCAGCTCCAGCGACGACGAGGACAACGACCTCGCGCACCGCCGCAGACGGAATGAGCCAGTCAACAGCAACAGCAAACAAGTACCTAGCAGCAGCAGCAAAACCGCCAACGCCTCCGCCACAAGCCAACCCACTAAGTCATCCAAGTCGAGCTCCGACGCAGCAGCAGCCAGAAGAAAGCTGTCCACGACAACAGCAGCCACACGAGGGCTCGCCCAAATGGACAGGGATGCCGAGGAGAGCCTGTCGAGCGACGAAAGTGAAGAGCTGCTGCCTCTAAGGGGCGAGCGCCAGTCTGGCGGCAGAGCGTCTGGCGGCCAGGCTCTGCCAAGTCGCAAGATGGGTCAGCACATATACTCCGACTCGGAGAGCAGTTCCTCGGCCCAGGAAAAGGATCCGGATCGGGAGGAGCAGGCGGCTGTGGAGAGTAACGTGAGTGACTCGCAAAACCAGCACACGATCAGAACGAAGGCAGCTATGAAGGAGTTCGTACCGGGGACAGTGGCGGCCACGTCAACTCCTCGCGCACCGCCAGTCACAACGCCCAACGCTACCAAGACCAAGTCCGGGCGGGAGGGAAAGGATGCCAAGGAAGGACCTCCTGCCAGCGCAAAGTTCAAGACGAATTCAAACGCCAAGTTGCCATATCCGGCGGACCTGCTGGTGGTGCCACAGCGGCAGGCGGCCAAGAAGGCCTCGGAGAACATGCGTTCCACGAATCTCGCCGCGGCTCTTCTCCAGCCAGACGTCAACGAGCGGGTGAGGGAGCCGGAACCGAACTCCACCTCGACCTCAACGAGTGGCAAGAGCAGCAAGCCAAAGGAATCGGCCACCTCCTCCGCGGATAACAAGAGCAGTTTCGAAAAGGCGCGGCCGAAGGAGCAGCTGGCACAAAAGCAGGCGGGCGGCAGCAGCGGCAAGGGATCGGACAGTGCGCCGGCAGAACGCGGCAAGCGCGGCAGACCGCCCAAGGTGCCGAGAGAGGCGCCACAGGTGCCGCCCAAAGAGAAGCCAGCTCCTGCCAAGTCCACGCCAAGTCTCGAGGTCTCTGCCAAGTCCAACTTTGCCGTGTCGCTTGTCCCGCAACGCCAAGCGGCCAAGAAGGCTGCCGAGCAGCTGAAGAGCAGCAAGCCTGTGCAGGAGGCCTTCCCGATGACCGCGAATGAGGTGGTGGAAAAGGAGAAGGATCCGGTGAGTGCTGGTGCTGTTCCTACCACACCTGTCAAGCCGACCAGGAGGACTTCCGTGAAAGAACCCGCATCTGCCACTCCGAGGGAATCCAGCTCAGGGAATAGAAGAAGGTCCAAGGAGGATGTGCTGGTGACACCAGTTAAGGCGACGCCGGCAGCGGCAACGCAGGTGAAGCGTCGCGTGGCCGCTCCCAACCTCTCAAGCTCCAGTTCGGGCGACAGCGACAGTTCCAGTTCCTCCAGCAGCTCAGGCAGCAGCGGTTCCAGCGGCAGTGCCAGCGACTCCGACAGCGAATCGCCGGCGAGCGATTCTGAGAAGCCAGCTCAGGCCCCGGTGCCTGCAGCTGTAGCTGCGCCTGTGCCTGCGCCTGCGCCTGCTCCTGCTCCTTTCAATGTGCCAAAGCGTTCACCTCGCAAGTCTGTGGACAAACCTCCAGCTCCACCACCGCCGCCTCCCCCCACGCCGCCAGCCTCTCGAACGCGTCAGAACTCCACAACGAAGTCGCCAAAGAGAGCAACGCAGAAGCCAGCTTCTGAGGACGCATCTCCCACCAAGGCCCCACAACTGCAGCGTCGCCAAGGTTCCTTGGACGAGGGCGCTGCCAAGCAGCAATCGGAACAGTCCACCAAGAGGGCGACGCGTGGATCAAAGTCTCGTCCTCCCTCGCCCGCAGCCAAGTCCTCGCCCGAGAAGATAGCCCCCTCGTCGCGTCGCAAGTCCCGAGCGGATGAGTCCTCGTCGCCCAAGAAGCTGGCGAACTTGGAGCACGAGATCAACCAAAGGAAGGCGGCTAGCGGCAAGGCGACCAGTGCGCTGGACAAGCTTCTCAACAAGAAGCAGCAGCAGATGAACAATTCCGCGACAGTTCAAGCTGTGCAACCCAAGTCCCCCACGCCACCAACACCAACACTGAAGGGTCACGAGAAGGAGAAGGAGAAAGATCGGGAACAAGAGCCAGCCACCGACCTTGAATCGAAAGCGCAGCCTGAACCCGAACCCGAACCAGAGCCAGAGCCGGAGACAGTGGCTGAGGCCGGCGAATTGCCGATGGACATCGATGAGGAGCTGACCATAGTGCCGACGCATACCCAGCTCTCGGCGAACGCTAGCAAGCTGGCCGACATCATCGATGACGAGCGTCCGCCAGCTGCTCCGCTGCCCGCTTCGCCGACGCCGACGCCTACCTCGAACGACGACGAATTGTCCGATGCCGGCAGCGATCTCAGCGAGCGCCGGCGCATTCGCTGGCGATCCAGGCGGCGGAGGAGGCGGCGCAGCCACGAGCCCGACGAGGAGCACACGCATCACACCCAGCACCTGCTCAACGAAATGGAAATGGCCCGCGAACTGGAGGAGGAGCGAAAGAACGAGCTGCTGGCAAATGCCAGCAAGTATTCGGCATCCACATCCTCGCCAGCCGTCACGGTCATTCCACCCGATCCGCCGGAGATCATAGAACTGGACTCGAACTCGGCCAACTCGGGCGGCGATCAGCAGCAGCAGCAGCAGCAGGTGCAGCCGGTGCAGGTGCAGGAGCAGTCCTTGACTCCATCGCTGCTTGGACACTCACCAGCAACCGAGGCAGCTACGGCAGCCATCCAGCAGCAGCAGCAGTTGCTGCCGCCGCACCATGACACGCCTTTAATCGATCACCTGCCACCTGTGCTGAGTACACCTGGGTCCGGCCGGTGCGTCCTGGAGCCCATTGTGGACACCATTCTAGAGATGGAGGACAGCAAGTTCGCCAACAATTTCGCCTCGAGCCTGGCCAGTGTCCTGAATCCCCCCAATCCGGGCCACATGAGTAGTCTCCTCGGTGCCAGCATGGACAGCAGGTGTGGCAAGGAGATCTGTGAGGAGGACAGCACGCAGGCGACACGAAACCTGTTGGAGAAGCTGCGCAAGACGAAGCGCAAGCAGCAGGATGACTGCTGCTCCAAGGAGGCGGTCGACCTACTGCCACCGACTCCACAGATCCCCTCCGTGTTTCCCTTTCACAATGCTGCCGACCCGGAGGACATCATACACGTCCAAAAGGAACAGCAGCAGCAGCAGCAGCAACTACAACAGCAGCAGCAGCAGTCGCAGGCACAGGCTCAGGCCTGTCTTTATGGCAACTCATCGGGACCCAACTCGGTGGCGTCACTGACCATCAAGGATTCGCCGATGACGGCCAATAGTGGGAGCTATGCGAACAGCCTGACCAACACGCCGAATGCCACGCCCACCAACAATGCCAACAACCTGGGCGCGGCCAGCGCAGGCTTCCAGGTGAACTTTGGCAACGCCCAGCAGCAGGCGCCAACGCTGAGCCTCTTCCTGGACAAGTCGCCCCTGCAAAAGGGCGCCTGTCCGCTGTCTAGCAATGGCGGCGGGGGTGCAGGTGCTGGACCACCTGGAGCTACTCCCGACTTTGTGGACCTGGCGGCAGCGGCGGTGAAGAACAGTCTGGGCAGCTACCGCGGTGCAGCAGCCGTGCCCACACAATCGGGGCAGTCGGGAGCGGGCAACGCCGGTGGCGGTGGCAACAACAGCAGCAAGATGACCGACTACGATGAGAACACGCGCATGCAGTCGCCGTTCGGCAGGATTCCCTGGAACGAGAACGATCTCATCGCGGAGCGCAGGAGCAGCTCACCGAGCTCAGTGTCCGAGTCGAACGATCCTCCCCCGCCTCCGGCGGCAGTTGCAGCTGCGGCGGCATCGGCAGCCCGCACGCTCGCCCAGCTGGAGACCTGCAAGAACTTCTTCAACAACTATCCCAGTAGCAACGGCGGGCCGCCGGGCAGTGCTCCCAACGCGGCGGGGGCGCCCTTCAACCACGGGCCTCTCGTCAACGGCATCGATGCCATGCCCATGTTCAACCCTACGCCTACTCCTCAGCAGCAACAGACGACACCAACGCACCAGCAGCAGCAGCAGAGAACGCCAAACAGCCAACAGTACAATGGTGGCATCTATCCCCAGCTGGCGGCCATGATGCATCCCCATCCACATCCGCAGACAACGCCGACGGAAACGTCGCCCAACATGTATGGCAACGGAACTGTTGGAGGAGTCGTCGTGGGTCCGCCCCCTCAGGCGGCCACCCAGTACTCGGGGACACCCTACTCCACGCCCAGCCTGGGAATGCTGCCCGTGCCACAGACTGCGCTGCCACCCGTGCCCGTGCCCGTTCCCGTTCAGACAACGCCAAATCATCAGCAGCAGCAGCAGCAGCTCGCGATGACGCCGTCCCCGGTGGATGTCGCCGGCAAGATGCCGTCTTATCCCGGCCAGATGCTAAGCAGCTGTGCTGAGGCAGCCGCCTCGATGATGCCACCAACGCCGCCGGTAGCAGTGCCAGTGCCAGTGCCAGTCAGTGCTCCCAAGGATTCGCCAAGCAAGAGAGGCAGCAGCAGCATCAGTGGAGGCTCAGCCAAGAAGCAGTCGCACAAATCCCCACAGTTGCCGCAGGGAAAATCGCCAGGAAAGTCGCCCAGGCAGCCGCTTCAGCCACCAACACCGCCAGCACCCCCGCCAATCGTGACCCTGCCGCCCACAAAGTACGACCCACAGACACACACGCTGCAGGGCAAGCCCAGGCAGCGGGCACCGCGAGGAAGCGGTGCTTCAGGCGGCCAGGGTCGAGGCAGAGGCAGGGGCCGGGGACGAGGTCGCGGAGCTGGGGCGGGAGCCAGTGGCATGGCGATGTCCCTGCAGCAGCAGCAGATGGCGGACTACGGCAGCAACACGCACATCGTCAACAACCTGGTGGGCACGCCCTTCGAGTTCAACAACTATGACGACGACATGGCCGGCCCGGTGGTGGAGAATCTGCAGTCTCTGCGAGACCGGCGCCGGAGCTTCGAGCTGCGAACGGCACGGGGACAGGCCAAGCAGCAGCAGCAGCCGCCGCCGCCGGTGCCAGCAACGACAACGCCGAATGCCGCGACGACAGCTGCCACCAATCCGCTGCTTCATCCCGTTCTGCCGGGACCCGTGGACATGAGAACCTACAATCTGGGCTTCGAGGCGCCGCACAGCACGGCCTCCCAGGAGGCCTACCAGAACAACCTGCTCGGAGCCTTTGACTCTGGCACCGCTGACCAAATGCTCAGCGAGTTCGACGAGGACGACGAGCGGCAGTTCCAGTCGGCACTGCGGGCCACCGGTACGGGCACCTCGCCCAGCAAGCAACCACCGGCGGCGACTGCTACGCCGGTGGTGGCGCCCCCCTCAGCGCCACCTAACCCACCGGTCACGGCCACAGCGAACCTCCTGCTGCACTCCACGGAAGCGAATCAGATGGCGCCCAGTGCGATCACCTCGGGCGTGGCCACGCACCTGGTAGAGGGCTCGCTCGTGGAGGCCTCAATGGAGGCCACGTCGGAGGAGGTCTCCATCGACTCGGACACCACGCTGACGCTGAACACCAAGCACGCGGCCAGCAGCCAGCTCAAGCTGAAGATCAAGAGTCCGCTGGCCTACACCGAGCACCACTACACGGCGATGGCAAACAGCAGCAGCCTGACGCTGTCCAGCACCCTGGTCCAGTCTTCCAATGCGGTGCAGACGACGGTGTCCACCTCCACGGTGGCGAATGCCTCCTCCTCTGCAGTCAGCGGCAACTCGCGGCGCATGCGGAAGAAGGAGCTGCTCAGTCTGTACGTGGTGCAGAAGGACAACCTGAACGACGACAGCTCGTGCGGCCTGCCAGCCGCTTCGGACAGCCTGCCGCTGGACAACCTGCTGCGCAAGTCCGAGGAGGAGGAGGAGCTATCCTCCTCCGGCTCGAAGCGGTTCAAGAAGAACTCGAGCAGCCGCGAGCTGCGCGCTCTGGATGCCAACTCTGTGCTAGGCGAGGATCAGCTGCTTTCCGGAGCGGGAGCGCTGGCGGGCGCAGGGGCAGGAGCCTCCGCCGGCGACGGCAGGCGGCGAAGCGCTTGCAGTTCGGGCAGCAACAACAACGACAACAACGGCAAGACGGGAGCGGCCAGCAGTGCAGGTAAGCGACGCGGGCGCAGCAAGACGCTGGAGAGCAGCGAGGACGATCACCAGGCGCCCAAGCTCAAGATCAAGATCCGCGGGCTAACGGGGACGAACGAGACGCCGGCGGGGATGCTGACCAACACGAGCCACGAGGGCCAGAGCTACAGCTACGAGATGACCCGGCGCGCCTGTCCGCCGAAGAAGCGGCTGACCAGCAACTACAGCACGCCCACGCTGGAGGAGATCAAGCGGGACTCGATGAACTACCGCAAGAAGGTGATGCAGGACTTTGATAAGGGCGAGGACAACCACAAGCGCGAGGGCCTCGCCCGCGGAGAGGAGGACGAGTCCCTGATAGTGCCCCCCATGCCGCCGAGCAAGCGGCCCAAGTCTTCCAAGCCCAAAAAGGACAAGAAGGAGAAGAAGAAGCGTCAGAAGCAGCAGCTGATCCTGAGCAGCAGCAGCTCCACAACGACCACCATGACCACCACGCTGATTGAGAACACGGCCAGCGCCTCGCCGGGGGACAAGCCCAAGCTGATCCTGCGCTTCGGCAAGCGAAAAACGGAGACCATAGCGGCATGTGTGGAGCAGCAGCCAGCAGCAGCAGCAGCAGCATCAGCATCAGCGGTGGAGGCGGCACCCCTGCGCCTCAAGATAGCCAGGAACCTGACAGGCGGCGGCTACATTATCGGGACGAAAAAGGACGAGCCACCCGCGGAAACCGCCTCTCCTGTAACGGACCACCACCTGCCCCTGATGACGACGACGCCCCTGGCCGAGGCCTCGCCGCAGGGCCTGCTGCTCAACAGCTTCACGCCGCACTCCCAGAACGCGAATGCCTCGCCGGCCCTGCTGGGCAAGGACACGGGCACACCGTCGCCGCCCTGCCTAGTGATAGACTCCAGCAAGAGCGCCGATGTCCACGACTCGACTTCCCTGCCCGAGGGCGGCCACGGGGTGCCTGTGTCGTCCCTCGTGGGCGCCACAACGCCGCTGTGCGTCAACGTGGGCAACTACGAGAACAGCAACAACTCACTGCCCTCGGCCAGTGGCACCGGGTCCGCGTCCAGCAACTCCTGCAACAGCAACTCGAACAACAACAATAATAACAATAGCAACAATAGTAACAACAACAATAGCAGCGGCAGCGGCAGCGGAGGTGGCCCTGGAGCCGCCGGCGGCGGCGGAGGAGGCAGTTTACTTCCATTGAAAAAAGACTGTGAGGTTAGATGATAATCATAGTAAGCGAGAATACGCGTGTTCCCCATCCCCTAGATTTCCTCTCCCCCTGTTCCTTGTAAGAACGAAGATCGAGTCGAAGTTTGATTTGTACAGTTAGCTTGTAAGGATCCTCCTGCTCCCACAGCTCTCTTTAATCTGTCCGTCACTGGTTTGTTATGAAGATTGCATCGGCGTGAACACAAGATATTATCCATATATACCCTTAAAATATATATAAACATATATATATTTGATTAATTAACTCCAAAAGAAGAGTAAAGTAAAGCTAAATTGTACATTTTTATTAGTGAAGCATCCTCCGTACGTTTAAGGTTCTTGTAAATTACTGTATTAAAGTTTCCGAGTTTCCGAGTTGAGAAGCGAACAGCAAGAAGAAAGTCTTACCTAACGATCCAAAAATGCTCTTGGTTTAGCTCGCCCATAAGTCCTTCCACGCCCCTCCTCCACTCACTAAGGGATGATCGATGAAAGCCAGCATATACACACACACATACTATTTATTAATAATTATTTAATAATGCGTAATCGTAGATCGTAAATACAATATATATATGTATATACATAGATATATATATATTAGCAAAAACTGTTAAATGCAACGTGCAACAAGAGTAACGACAATTTCAACAATTGTAGCGATAGTCATTAATTGTAGTTCTTAGCGAAAATCAAAGTCGGTAGTGCGCCGCAATCTAAGTGCATATAAAGAAGCTCCCTGTTCCCCCTGAAATCCCGTAATCCCTTTAGAGAGATGAACAAGAAATTAACAGAAATATTTGTATTTTAGGTGTAAGCATAAGCAGTGTTTCGAAAAAACAGCTCCATAAATGAAATCTAATTGGTTTTATGTTCTCTTTGTTCTCTTGCGTTTTTTGTTTCGAAAGTTTTCCTTTTTTTTTGAAAGTGTTGAAGCAATAGTAAAGTAGGCAAACAACGTACACTGGTTTTCTATAAGCAAAGGTGCCTCTGCCAAGTCACAAACACAAAATGAAAAGAAAAATAAAATAAAATCTAAGCCCCAGAAGACACATTTATAGTGTCCTTGGACCGACCATGTGGAAGCAGCCCTTCTTCAATCGCTCGGTGTGATTGCATTCCAGTTTCCAGATTCCGATTCCGATGCCGGAACGATAGATACACATGGGTCCAGCAGAGAGTAGCGCGAGAGTCCGCTTAGATCTCCGAAACAGAACAGAAAATGCTCCTTTGTCGCCAATAGTTTTATTCATTATATCGTATATCGTATATCGTATCGTGTACTTTCTCACTGACTCTCTGGGGCGGGCGGGCGTCGAGCAAGTTTTCGAAATCACACACACATTTAAAGGAACACACACACACACACACACACACACACACATGCAACATGCAACAAATATTTATTCCAAAATATTAAGTGAAACAAAACAAAAGAAAAGGCAAAAACATAGAGGATAATTATGATAAATATGTAAAGAAGGAGAGGAGAGATACCATTTAAAAGGACGACGGTTGACGACGACGATATTTGTGTAATTGTAAATAATTGTGTGCGCGACAAAATGTTTTTAATTAATACCATTACGTTAACTTTAATTATTAATTAATGATTATTAATTTTAATTCTAGTTTTTAGCAAAAATTTAATAAAAGCAAAAAGCCTTATTTAAAAACAAAACATCCCACAGCTGCACAATATTTTATTTCACATTTTAGATCTAGATAAAGTTACCATATTAGTGAGGGCAATACATGCGGTCAATTATTGCGAAAGCTTGGGATGGGAGCCTGCCCGGAGGAGTACTCCCTTGGATCAAGACCTGACTCTAAAAACAAGCAATAAGCCAGCTCCAACTTGGAACTTGGGCCAAGACAATACACGAATAAGTAAGATGCGTAGCGCATACGCCAATGCTTTACGCATCCTATGCTTTTCATTGTCCTTTAATTGGAGGTGTGCAGAGATGAAAGGCCATCGAATCCTGCATTCTCTTCATGCCTCACAGACCAACGAATATCCCAAGACTTGGATGTAGATCCTAACTTGGTGAATGTAATCTATGTACGTATGTAGAAAAAGCTGTAAATAGAAAAAGTAAGCCAAGTTGGAGTATGGTTAAGGGATTAAGGGGAGAGAGACCAGCGCCAATAGTTACATATACGGGAGAGAACTCTCCCCAAGATTATCGACAAGAAACCTCTAACGAATATGCCTATGACATTACAATTACAATTATTACAGCAAATACTTAGACGTTTAAGCAGAGGAAGCTCCTAGTTAAGAACTCGCATGGAAGTATTACTAATGAAATTATTATAATTGCTAATGGATAAGTGTTGGCGGCTGATATATGCATATATTCCTTCGACCAAGAAGTATGTGTGTGAGCCGAGTGTAAGAACGAATCAATCTTAGCAAATGCAAACGATGTGTAAAATATTTTAAGCAAGATCTTTGGTATTTCTAAGAGTATTGCTATTACATTATAGTGTGTTAAATCTATTTATTGGATCCGCCAAGTAAGCACTGTATAAAGGAGGTCGTGTAAAAATCAATCAACCAAGCAACCACTAGTAAAGCTAAGTTGTATTATAAATACCGAAAATATAGCAGAAATTATACATATAAATTAAAACGATACATTAACTCGTTTTCCTGTCTTCGAGGGGAGCCGTGCTGGAAGAGAATCTTTGATTAAACTCCATTTGGGAGACTTCCTTACTATATATCCCTAAATTTCAACAAACAGAAACATCCGCAAAGAGGTCAAAGTTTATTCGTTCTTGTAGGAAAAAAAAGAAACAATAACAGGGATCATGTCGATCTGGACAAGCTAGACTTCTACATATTGCTTAGCAAGGGTTTCAGTGCCAAGGAAACGTGGAAGCTTTAAAGGAACGGACACGAGACTAAGAGACCACGATGGAAATGCAGACACTTCTTCTTCAAGTCGTATATGTTTGTATACTTGTAATGTCGTCGAGGGACAGTGAACAAATGCAGTTGTCTTGGTTCTGGGATCCATCGAAATGCTGGGCAGCTAGTTGAAGTTGGGGCGGGATGTCCGGGGAGGTCTCTTCGTGGTCTTCGTCTCCCCACGTCTACTGGTAGCGTGCCAGCTTGGGCAGGGGCGCAAAGGAAGTGGTAATAACTGGAGATTTAACGGCTTGCGACCTGTACAACAAAATGGTTAAATGAATGTTCAAGAAAACACCATAAAACTCACCGGAAGAAGAGGGAGCTTCCACGCTTTAGGTCGCCACGGGCCTGCAGATCATTCCAGCAGTCCACCCAATTCTTGTAGGCTGGCATAATGGGCGGCTGGCCGGCCAGCAGGCGCGATCCGCTCACAGCCGAGCATGTGGAGACCACCTGCAGGGGGTACAGCATGGTGGACACAAAGAACTGGGTGAACCCGGCGTTGTACTGCCTGCCCAGCGGGTCCTTAATCACGTATTTGTTGAGGATGTAGACGGTGGAGCTGGTGAGCACGAGACAGGCCACATCGCACAAGAGCTTCGGCACCAGACCGGCGAAGAAGCCCGCAATGCCCTCAGTCTTCCAGATTTCGGCCACGGATCCAACGATGGATGTGTACAGGGACTCGCGTCCCACGAACTGCGCCATCATGCGCAGCGAGATCACGTGGAAGGGATGCGAGGCCACAATTCCGGTCACCGTCACCACAATGTCGCGCTTCAGACTTGACTTGAACTGGTGGTACCTGCAGGAGAAGGGAGAGGAGATCGCTAGTAAGTCACACACGACACGAGCAGCAATCAGACACTTGCATCTCTTCCTCGGACATGTGTGTATCGTCCTTGACTTCCTCTGGCTGCACCAGACCCAGCTTGTCGGCCACCCGATCGCTCACCACCAGGGCCACAATGGACCCAACCAGTTTGGGCGCCAGCCCGCGGTAGCAGCCATAGAAGCCGTCGATGCGCCGTATATGTCCAGCTGCAACACAGATGGATATATAATCAATTCGCAAGCACTGGCTAGAACTAGAACTTTGGACCCACCGTACTGGAAGATGTTTGGCAGCTCCATTACCGGCTTGCCCAGGAACGACTTGCCCGGACGCGGGGCGATCGGCTCGTAGCCCAGCTGCATCAGCGTCTTCGAGTACTCGAGGGGGTGCAGCGCGGCGCTGACGCCCAGTCGCAGGCCGAATCGGATCCATCCATTGACCTCCGTATCCTCCGTGGTGCGGGCGTTGTCGCTGTGGCCGGCCATTTCTTGATCCGTGTGCTGTCGGGGAGGAGGGGGTGTTACCGCTGCTACCTGTCAATGGGGAGGGGAACTCTGCTGCTGTTCTGAATTTGGAAAGCCGGCTGGGCGAGCCTGGAAAAGTATTTGACCGGTGGTTGCTGCACGACAGACGACAAGCTGCCTTAATTTTTGTCTGATTACAAAACTTTTAGCCTGTCAGCCAGTGTTACCAGGCGATAGAAGCAGCAGTAGCCGGTTGCTAAAAAAAACACTTTGATTAGGGGCAAAATCAAATTCCCATCTGGCAACGCTGCACAAAATGCACAGGTATTTGCTGAACATTTCCTACATTGGAACGACTTTTCGGTAAGTTTTGTGGATTCTATTAATGATAAACTCCTTACTAACGCACCAACTCTCCGCCAGTGGCATTCAGAAGACCGTTAACAAGTCGGAGGCGGCGCGGCTGGATACCAATACCATTCAGGGCTGCTTGGAGCTGGCCCTGCGAGTCTTCCGTCCCACGAACGAGATACAGACGGTGCTCTCCAGTCGGTAGGCATAACCAAGGCAGTCAGTGGAGCAGCTAAAGCTACAGATACGCACTCTATTTCAGCACAGACGCGGGTGTTCATGCCCTGAACTCGACGGTGCACGTTGATCTGGAGCGGCGCGATGGCCAGCCGTATGACACCAGCGCACTGACCGGCGTGCTCAACCGGACGCTTGACAAGCAGCGCCTGCCTATCCGCGTACTCAGCACGCGGCTGGTGGCCGACTCCTTCCACTGTCGCTATCACGCCACTGGGCGCACCTACCTGTACCGCATTGCCGTGGCAAAGACTCCGCCCGCGGCGGATGACAGTGGCAGGCTGCGGAACCGCGGATACGAGGCCTTTGTACCGGTAGAAGAAATCGATCGCTGTTACTTCCTGCAGAGTCAGTAAGTTGGGAGGCAGCAGTTGCTCCATTATACATTTATATGAACCTATTTTCTTCTCTTTCACAGAAACCCGAGCTTTGATATCGAACGTGTCCGGTTGGGGGCTCAGATGTTTGTCGGCGTCCACGACTTTCGCACCTTTATGAGCGTCAGCCGGCAGAAGGGCCCAACCCGCGACCATCCCATGTTCACGCTGCGCAAGATCGACGAGATCAATATACTTCCAGGCCGCTCTCTGGCCCTTGCCTCGAACGCCACGCAGGCCGCCGAGACCTACGACTACTGGGACATCGAAATCAAGGCCAAGTCCTTCCTCTACAAGCAAGTGCGTCGCATCGTGGGCACCCTGATAGCCCTGGGCAGCGGTCGTATCGACGAGAAGGTCATCTACCAGATGCTCACCATCCCATCGAAGAACTCGTGGGATCACCGCATTCATCTGGCGCCGGCTTGCGGCCTCTTCCTGTGCCGCGTGCACTACCGCGAGGAAACAAAAACGGACAAATAGAGCTATCATGATACTGCTGTATGAGCTGCAGAAGCGGCTGGCCAACTTGAGGCCCACCACCACCGTCGTCACGACTCCCACCGGGGCGCGTTATATTGAGCCGAGAAGGAGCGAAGAGGGAACGGGATCGGGAACAGCTGCATCCGGAAGCCCGCAACAGCAACAGCTAGAGTCGCGTCCATACGGTTTCGTTGTGGACACCAAGCCCGATACCGTTCCCGCCTGCATCTTAAGCGAGTTTCTCTATTTGGGCTCCCAGGACGCTGTGACCGCGGAGAACGTACTAAAGTACAAGTGGACGCACATACTTAGCGTGGGCATTCCAACGCCGGCCCTCGGAGAGCTGCAGCTGCCAACGCCGCTCAAGTGCAAGTATCTTCCCTGCCTGGACCTGCCTGATGCCGACTTGATGCACTATGTCCTGCCGGTGTCCATCGAGTTCATCGAAGAGGCTCGCCACCAATCGCCGCCGGGCTGCGTTCTCGTCCACTGCAACGCGGGCGTCTCTCGCTCCGCCTCCGTGGTCATCGGCTATCTGATGCAGCGGCGCGATATGAGCGCCGAGGATGCCTACAACCTGGTCAAGTCCTGGCGGCCCTGCATCCAGCCCAACGCGGGCTTCATGCAGCAGTTGAAAAATAGCAATAAGAAGTAAGTAGTAGCCGCATTTTTGGTGTCCAGCTAGCCTTTTGTAGTCCGTTTACGGCGTTTTTGTTGTACAAAAAGAAAGTTCTGTTTTAACATAAACAAAGAATGAAATCTCTATTTGGTTAGTTGACAACAATTTGGTTTTGACGGCTTATCCTTCTCCTTCCAGCTTATACAAGGGTGCCCAGTTGTTCCACGGGAACGAACGGACAGAAGGTAGAAGAATTGGGTGAGCTACTGCGTCCCTTGAGAAGTAGCTTCGTCAAGCCCTTGTCGTTTGGCCTTTGGTGACCATTCAGGTTCCTGTCCGTGAGCTCCTTCTGGGTCAGGCGGCAGCCGCGGTCGAGATCTAAAGGTTGCTGGCCATCAGCCGGAGCCGACGATTGTATTAATCTGGCCAGTTTAACGGCCTCTTGGGGCTCCTCTTGAACGAATCGCTCCTCCGTTACTGTCGTCTCGAATTCGCGACCCAGAGACTCGAGCACGCCAAGCTTGGCCTTAAGCTGCTCGTTGGCCGTAAACAGTTTGCGTTCCACTCTGTGAATGTCCGCCACCTGAGCAGCCAGCTGCGTGTCCAGTCTGTCGATCTGGACCAGCACCTCGCTCTTCGTCTCGTACACCCGCTTCACCTGGTGCCTGCGCACCTTGGCGTGCAGGCTAAGGAGCAGCTCCTCCTCCCGCTGCAGGTCTTTGTTCACAGCATGGATCTTCTCCAGCCAGTACAATCGGATCTCATCCTTGACGGCTTCACCATCATCGATGGAGCCATTATCTGAAAGGGGTGGGTAAGTATAGTAAGTAGAACTTAGACCTCATTGTGATCCCTTACCTGGTGGGACAGCGTCTTGCTTACTTGGTGGCCCCTCTTCGGAGCTGTGTCGGGCAGGGTGGCCATTTTCCTGGGTCTCTTCCAGATCCCTCAGGTACGTCTCGAGCAGGTAGTTCTTGCCCAGCTCGCGTTCCCGTACGCGGTGCTTCTCCTCCTCGATTTTCAGTATCTGCCGGTCCTTATCGCTGGCGGAGAAACGCTTTAAGCGGGGTTCAAGTGGGAGGATCATTGCATGACTTACTGCAGCATGGACATCTGCTGGAGTATGGTCTCGTCCTGCGCCAGGATAATGTTCAGCAGGCTCTCATTGGGCGATATGTGGGAGCTCTTCGGCGGCTGCTGCACTCTCCGGCTTCTCTTTGGCTGCTTGGGGTTGGCCTTCGTCGTGCTCCACTGCTCCAGCTGCATCGCGGTAGCAGGCAGAACCTTGCTCTTGCCCCTGCGCCGAAAGCGCATGCTCCGCGAACTATCCACTGGACTGCCCATGCCGCTGTCCTTGTCCGTCGTCGGGGTATGTTTGCGGGAAGTGGCGGCGGCGGTGGCGCTGGCTGTGGCCAAATGGCGTAGCTGGAGCTGGCACTGGAAGAGAGAGAGGGTGAAAAAGCGTTTAGCTCAAGGCGTTCGATCGTTCGATCGCGATCTCCTACCTCCTCCTCCTTCGGCAAAGCGTGACGGCTGGCGATAACATCGCAGAGCCTGGCACTTCCGTCCAGGTACTCCTCGTAGTGCCGCTGCTTCTGCACAATCGCGTACTCTTGCGGGCCATGGACGGCAGGTGCGGGACAATGGTTTCCCAAACCCTCCTTGCGATACATCTGCTGCTGCTGAAGACTACGGTAGGTGAGAAGTGCACAGATCAGGTCAGCGCAGGTGGTGCTGGCGTCCACGCCGGTTATCCAGTGCTCCTCCCCATCGATCCAGATCGCCAGGTTGTCTCCGCCGTCGTTCTCGTCGTCCTCCTGGGAGGCAAGTGAATCCAAGTCGTCGTCCACTGGCAAGCTCTGCTCCAGTGGTGCCGTCGCGGGCTCAGTGGTCACGGTGGTCATGTCTGCTGCTGGCATTCTGTGGAAACACCGCACAGAGACTAAAGATTAGCTAACAGTTCACTCCGACAGCGTATGCAAATTCGTTTATTGTATAAGACGCGACGAGCATTTAACGGTTTTGGCAAAGAAAGCACTTGGTTGGTGTTATTTATGCGGCTTCTGTTGTGTTCCCTGTGACACCCAGCTAACCCCAATCCCGCTAACAGTTCTTCTGCCACTTGGTAAGAATCTGGTCCGCTGTCTGTCTGTGTTAACAACGTGTCAAGAGATCGGGTAATTAGGCAATTATGTAAATACGCCGACGCTCCACTCCGTGTCCAGTCATAACACATGTTCACGGCCCCGAGATAGGATCTCGGACAAAACTGGAGCAGACCCATTCACGCTCTGGCGGGGATGTAAACACCGCGGATGACTCATGGCGAACTGCATTGCGAGCACGAATGCCCGGGCCTGTTACAGATTCAACTTTCTCGCGCGCCGCTACACCTGTCCATTGGAGGAGCGCAGCTCGCACTTAGAATGCCAACGCGGACCGTGTCTTACCAGCGCACTCGGCGTCATCGCAACAACTGAGGCGCAGCGCGACCAGGTCCGACTTAAGACCGACTCCAGTCAGCAAGAGAGCGAGACCACCAGAAGAGCACGAAGACGATGGCCAAAGCTTGTGAGGCAAGAGTGCGGAAAAGAGGGAGAGCGAGACCAAAGCTAGGCTCAGCTCGGAGCGGCACCTTTTGTTTTTCTCTTCGAATTTTACGGTATCGTGGGTAAGTTTTATAAAAGCCACTCCCCTCCACAACTGATGCTACGTTAAGATATTCTTGGCTGGCTTTCGCCACTATTATGAAAGACCGACCGAAATGGAGCTACGTACTGTTGTCCACTGTAATTGCTCTCGGAACGAGAAGATAAACGGAACAGAAACTCGTACTGAGACCGTACTGATACCGTCGATGGTGCACCACGGAGCAGCTGCGAAACCACACTGACTGTAACACTCCAGCTTCTGCTGGACTTAATTGCTGGCTGACTGACTGACTGCTAGCCGAAACTCCGAGGCCCAACTATGCTCGATTATCATTTCAGACAACAAACAAGCAAGTATATAGACGGCGTCCGAAGTCGAAGTCAAAGTCGAAGTAAACTAATTTTCAGACCGCAAACGGAAAATCTTTCCAGCTCGTTGCCTTCATCCATCTTTCGCTGCTGGCTTCCTAGGGTCATTATAAGTCAACAATTCTCAGCAATTAAGCGAGAAAACATTGAAATGGAAAACGCCAGCCACTCCACTCCACTCTGCTCTCTACTCTCTATTACCGCTAAGTGTCACTAATGCAAGCAGCTTGGAGAAATCGAAAAAAGAAACCTGGCAAATCTGCCAATCTACAATGTAAGCGCTGTCTAATCAGCAGGGTCTTTAGTAAGAGTGATTAGTGCCGAGACTTATAGATCTTCAATTGTGGGACTTTCGCTTTAGGTCTCTGTCTAAACAATATATGTTATATGTATATCTTAAGGCTGAATGATATGTTTTCTACATAATATAAATCTTTAAAGCAGATTGGTTAACCTTATCCCCCTTATGCAGGATGCGTTGAAACCATCTTAATATTACGACTGAAGGAGCAAGTGCGAGTTAGTAAGAGTGATTAGTGCCGAGGCTGCTATAGATCTTCAATTGTGGGACTTTCGCTTTAGGTCTCCTTCGAGTCAATATATGTTATAAGTATTATAGAACACGATCTTAAGGCTGTATAATATAAATCTGTTAAGCAGATTGGTTAACCATATCCCCCTAATGAAGGATGCCCTAAAACCACCTTAAGGTTTCAACTGAAAGGAGCAAGTGCGAGTTAAAAGTCCAGTGTACACATAAAAGCACTGGTTTTCAGAGTGCCAGTGTGCGGTTGGTTTTGGTTTTTGTTTACTTGATAGCTCCGCTTGGCTTTTGGCCTTTCATTTTCATGAGTTACAGTTGAGGTTCTTCGATTGGGTGCCTAAAGACAACACTAAACCGGTATGAATTGCATGCATAATGCATAAATGTGTGCCACTTAATGCATTTATGTGCCAGTGCCTGGGCCTGTGGACCTGAGCCTGTACAGGCTGCCGGAGAATGGCGGCGGAGCTGTGTATAAATCAAGCATTTTGTAGGTGCGACCGAATACGAATACGAAAACAAAAACGAATACGAATACGAGTACGAATCTGAGTCCAAGTCCCAAGCCCATTTGGCCACAAATAGTCTGCGTACTTGTCAGGCCAACGCTCCAACGCTCCACCTGCCCGACGACTGCCTGGCTTGGCCTGGCTCTTGGAGCTGTTGCCGAGCATTACCAAATTTGATTAGCGAGCTGCTCTTGTAATCGAGCGGATCGCTCGCCCAATTTGGCCTGGTATGAGGTGTTGAGACACGCATTCCACGCGCCTGTGTGGCAACCGCTGAGAATGAATGTTCTAAGGGTTCCCCCAGATATCGGGTTGCCTTCTTTCTGCCTGGCCACCAATTGTTTCTTCGCCTTTTGTTGTGGGTCAGGCAGGCGCTGGGATCCGGTTGAGTCACCTGCAGGGGAGCGGCGGTATTAAGTGCATCCTGCGAGCGCTCATTCTGTGCAGAAACGGGTGTTTTGTGTACAAACAATAGTAACAAGAGGGGAAGCCAACTTCGGGAAGCCGAAGTTTGTATACTTTTGCATGAAAATCGTTCAAAATTCTGCTAAAAATGCTTTAATTTTACCTTGGAATGCTTTCTAATGCTAGTTTTTATTAGCTTATGAAATCTGCATAGTAAATTTGAAATTTTAATAATGAGTTTTTAATGCTGATCAAGAATATATTTGCTTTATAGGGTCCAAAACGACTCCTTCACTTTGTTGCAGGCTTATAACATATTTTAAAACAGCCTGCAAGGATATAACAATTATGTAGTCCATATACCTTTTCAATCTGACTTTGGATCGTGGAAATCCATCATAACTCAGCCGAAAATGCGTTAATTTTAACTCAAAAAGCTTTCCCATGCTAGTTTTTATTAGCTTAAAAAAACAGCATAGTAAATTTAAAATTAAGAATTGGTTAATTTTCTAGGCAATTTTGACGATGTAATTCCCTTAAAATATTTCAAAAAAATTAAGTACAATTTTATTTTCGTCCAAAAAATGGATAGACCGACTCGGCTTTTAATGCTGATCAATAATATACAGGATTTAAAAGGTCGGAAACGACTCCTTCACTTTGTTTTGAAATTATAACAGATTTTAAAATAGCTTAAGAAACGACTCCTTCACTTTGTTGCAGGCTTGTGACTGATATTGCAATACCCTGCAAGGGTATAAAAACAAAGGCGAGCGCCTGGCATATTACGACATCATCTAGGCCGATGCTCTGGCTCCAGCTGAATCTCTCTGCTCTCCGGCGGCTTGATCGCGAGCAGTGCTCTCAAAACAAGTTGTTCCGAGCTGCCTGATGCATGACGATGACGACGACTGAGACGACGACGACGACCAGTTGCCAAACGGGCGTCAGCGAGCGCGGTTGAGATCGAGCCAAGTACGCAGCGTGCCAGTGTCCCAGCGGATCGGATCGGTTTTGGACTGGATTGCTTTGTGTGTGCGTACGTACAGTATTTGGGGAACAATCAGGCTTTTGGCTTTCAAGTGCGCCCACAAAGAGTGATCTCTAGCGGAAGCGAACTCTGTGATCTGTGTATTCGTGGTTGAACGATGAAAACGATGAACGGCTTTGAACTGTCGGGAATCCACTTTCCTTCCACTGCGATGTTACGTCAGTTTCCTCTTCCAAACATTGTCAACCAATGCAGTAACCAGAGTGGTTTTGTGGTTGTGCCTGCTCCCCGGTTATGGCAGTGGCTGCAGCCTACGGTTTCGGCCAAGATACATACCCGACCGAGAGCTGGGGGCGTGACACGAGGTGATCGGTATGCTGACCTTGCTGCGCATGTTTCGGGGCTATCGTGCTGCATGGCCCGCCGCCGTGCACGCAGCCATCTCTGGGGGCCACGCCAAACTGGTTTTGCTTCCTTTGCTTCCCGCCTAGGCGCTGCTACCCACATAAATACAAATATAAATACGAGTGTGTGTGTTCAATACACTGCGGCGGCGGCGGAGACGTAGCCAAGTATGACGGACAAGTTGTCATTAAGCCGAAAACGCTGCCAAAATAATTGCAAACGCACAAACGAACGTTTCCACACAAAGCTAACCAATTTCGCGGCTCTCTCCCCAGGCACCAGAGCAGATCCACTCGCAGGAACCATCTCACGCCGCCGCCAAGATGCCGCGCAAGCTACTTAAATTCCTGATCATCTTCGACAACACCTCGCTGCTGTACTTCCCCGGCCAGTTCCTGTCCGGCCGCGTGCTCATCGAGCTGCAGGACGAGACGCCGGCGTTGGGCCTGCACTTCCATGTCGTCGGCGAGGGCGTCGTCCGCAACGGCCGGCGGCAGGAGCGGACGTACGACAAGGAGAACTACATCGACTTCCGGATGCGTCTGCTCGGCGATGTGGACCAGGGCGGTCCGGCCATTCTCTCGCCGGGCATACACAGCTTCCCCTTCAAGCTCGGCCTGCCGCTGGGCCTACCCTCGACCTTCCTGGGCCGCTACGGCTGGATCCAGTTCTACTGCAAGGCGGCCCTGCGCGAGAACAACGGCATCATCCACAAGAATCACCAGGTCTTCATCGTGATGAACCCCATCGACCTGAACCTGGAGAAGCCCATACTAGCGGTGAGTGAATCTTTCTGGCCATTGTGCAGGACAATGTAAACTCTACTCTTCCTTCCTTTCGTTTTACAGCAACCCTTCACCTGCGAAGTGGAGCACAAGCTGGGCGTCGTGTGCGTGGGCGGCGGCCAGATCAAGTGCCGGGTGTCCCTGGACCGGGGCGGCTATGTGCCCGGCGAGAATATTCTGGTCACCGCGTTCATATCCAACTACAGCAACGTGTCCATCAAGCGGACCAAGGCGTCCTTAACAGAGGTGCGTTCGTTCGTGATCCTTACTCTCTAAATTTCCGACTAAATATGAATCCAATTTCCGCAGACCATCGAGTACTTGGCGCGCGGCAAGGTGGTGCAGACGGAGAAGCGCGAGCTGGCGGTCCTGGTGCGCGGCAAGATCCGACCAGGCGGCAAGGACGAGTGGCACAATGAGCTGTACGTGCCGCCCCTGCCGCCCACCAACCTGCACGGCTGCCATTTGATCAAGATATCCTACGACGTCTTCTTCGTCATCGAGCCAAAGTCCATGGAGAAGGAGATCAAGCTCCAGCTGCCGATCGTCCTGGCAACGTATCCCTTCCGCAACGCTAGCGATGCCGCCAACGCCAACACCTGGCCGGACTCGGTGCTCAAGCCGGACACGCACACCCACTATCCGTCCACGCTGCCCATATTCCGGCCTTGGCTGCACGAGAAGCCGAGCGAATCTTAGCCAAGCCGCCAAATGTTAACCACGATTTGCGCCATAATCTAATTTTAACTTATTTAACTCGTACGTATCGTTTCTAATGTGTTTTTTATCCACTGTGCAACTGTGACTTACTCGTTCTTAAAAGTGCATAATGATTAAACTTAAATAATAACTAATTACTACTTTGTTTTAGCGAGAGAACTTTTGAAAGCTAGCCAGCTTTTGTATTTTTATACCTTTGCATGGTATATAACAGGTATAACAGTTAACAGTTAAAATATTATGAATATAAAAGTTAACATTATATTAGTTATGGATAGATTATTTAATAAATATTCAATTGCAATCTGCTAGGAAATACAAACTGCAGTGCGCCGAAGTTAATTACCAGTTTTTAACATTTACTAAAGGTTGTGCCGAAGGTAGCTTCCTTTCTTGCTTTAATTTGAATTCAAACAGCCGAGTCGATCTAGTTTTTAGCCACGCTAAAAATATAGGTTACAATTTTTTACATTTAATAAAGGTTGTGCCGAAGTTAGCTTTCTTTATTTAAATTTTAATTCAAATATTGCGGTTAAATTAATATTTGTTTTCTACAAATTGTTGTTGCTGTAAAAGAGTTGTTGTAGTTGTTGTGGGCCTTTAATTCTTTCACTTTCAGTACAAAGTCATCAATTGCTGGATTTCATCAGAAGGCGCACAGAAGGCAGCAGACAGCGACGGAGATCTGTTATAAACTGTTATAAAATTCTTGGCTGCCTTCCTTCGGAGTTTCAAACCTGGAAGTAAGCGCAGACTCCAACCACCTATCATGAAATAATCGAAGTTTGACGTTGACGTACTGGAGCATTTAGCGTTGCCAGACCTTTTAAATTTGATGGACATGAGCGTTTTAGTGTGCCCAGCGGTTTCAGATGCTAAAATACAGAATTTGTTGCATTATTAATGGAATAGTTGAAATCCAACAATAATAATGAAAATAAACAAGAAAATTGCATTCCACAGCGTTCTGTGGCTAATTCTAAGCCAATGCCCACTCGCCTGGAGCGATTGCGGCTGCCAGAAACTCAACCGAGAAGCCAACGCCGACAACCAGCAGCCGGACACAGTGCCGGAGCAGGTCTGCCAGCAGAAGGCTCGCGGCGCCAATAGTCACTACCGAGATTACTACGGTGAGCTGGAGGCTGGAGGCGAGGCGGCCGTGGAAGAGCAGGAGCAGGAGTTCCCAGGCATGTCAATCATTCCCGGCGGCATGATAAAGGTGGGCACGGACAAGCCACACTTTGGGCAGGACCGGGAGGCGCCCGAGCGAAAGGTGAAGGTGGCGGACTTCTACCTGGACAAGTACGAGGTATCGAACGATGCCTTCGAGCAGTTCGTGCGGGCCACCAACTACACCACGGAGGCGGAGCGCTTCGGCGACAGTTTCCTCTTCAAGACCCTGCTAGATGCCGCCGAACAGAAGAAGCTGGAGGACTTTCGCGTTGCCAGCGCTCCATGGTGGTACAAAGTCAAGAACGTGAACTGGCGGCATCCGTATGGCCCGACCAGCAATCTGGACGGCCTCGGGCAGCACCCGGTGGTGCATGTGTCCTGGCGCGACGCCAGGAAGTACTGCCAATGGGCCGGAAAGCGGCTGCCCACCGAGACAGAGTGGGAGGCAGCGTGTCGCGGCGGCAAGGACAGCAAACTCTATCCGTGGGGCAACAAGCTGATGCCCCGCGACCAGCACTGGCTAAACATCTGGCAGGGCGAGTTTCCCGATGGCAATCTCGTCGAAGACGGCTTCGAGTACACCAGCCCGGTGAATGCGTTCCGGCAGAACGTCTACGACCTCCACAACATGGTGGGCAACGTGTGGGAGTGGACAGCGGACCTGTGGGACGCCACCGACGTCAGCTTGAACCCGAATCGGGTGAAGAAGGGCGGGTCCTATCTCTGCCACAAGTCATACTGCTACCGCTATCGATGCGCCGCTCGCTCCCAGAACACCGAGGACAGCTCGGCGGGCAACCTGGGCTTCAGGTGCGCCAAGGATGCTTGATATGTGATTATGCGTTGATGTATTTTTAACGTTCTTGGGGATAATGTCATACAAACTAGTTAAGAAGCTTGTTAAAATATATAGAAAGTTACATTTAGAGACTATTCCTGGGTTCATTCTTGAAGTCTGTGGAGGAAAAGCATATCATTAATGGTGACCACTTAGTAAAAATTAGAGCTTGGATTCTTCATCTTGTAGATCAGGAGCAGGAGCACATCTTCAGGATATCATTATCCGCTTATCGGAACTTAATCCCCAAGTAAAACTTATATCTTTTTAGGTTTATTATAAATTTATTCTTATTTCACTCGTATAAGTATGCTTACTCCGTGTCTGGACATCGTTTAATTGGTAGCTAATGTTAGGTTAATGTGTATATTTTCGTATATTGCTGACTGACTGACCGACCGACTGCCATTCGGGGCTTGAGTGTAAATCTTTCAGATTCTGACTATGCATGCGTAACATATTTGTGGATGCGTGTGTGGTGTGTGCCTAGAGCTACGGCCTAATCCTAAGTATACAAAACTACGCTGAAATGCATCCACTGATACAACATTGCCGGAGTGCGCGCAAGGCTGGGATCGGGATCGGGATCGCATCGAATTTACAAAAGTCTAAAGCTAAGATGGGAGCTAGGATTACTATGTACAGAATCGAAACTTATAAGCTAGGCGACTGACTCTGGTGGGTAGCAACTAAGATCTAAGCCGAGTCCTGGCTGTGTGCATTTTCAGATGTTTCGCTCGAAAAATATCACAATGCAAGTCTGCTGCTGCTGCTGCTGCTGGGGATATGCCAATTTCGGATAGTTTGGGTTTCCGTCTGCCAAAAGGGGGCCAAAGCTTTAGGTGAAGCGTTAAGGAACCGTCGGGACTTGGAAGACGTGGCTGCACCTCTCCGAGTTAATACTGAACCGCAATCGGATCTGGGGGGCTGCTTTAGGCTCCAACTCCGGCCGCTGCAGACAGTTGCACCGCCTGCAGCATGACCGTCTTCAGCTCCCGGGCCAGGCTATTGATGTGCACCACCGAGTCGACCATCTCCTGGACGGCGCTGCCGCTGGGGAAGTGCGCCGCCGCCTTCTTCGACTTGGAGACGCAGGTCTTGAGGGCGTCGGACAGGCCGTTCGTGCAGCGCAGGATCTTCTCGCGGAGGGCCTCCTTCGAGATGTTGCGATGCACATTGTCGCCAATGGTGACCAGGTTGTGGGCACTGACCACCACGAACTTGCCGTAGGCAATGAAGAACTTGGGCGGCTGGTTCTTCTCCACCGTCTCCAGGAAGGAGTCGATGGCCTGCATCAGGTTGCCCATGTGGGTGGAGATCTGTTGGGCGTAGTAGCGTACCAGCTTCTTGTCCTTGTCGGTCATCTCCGGCGACTTGCACGGCGTTGTGGCCGTTGCCGTGGGCGTAGTGGGCACGGAGCCCGAGCTGGACACAGATCCCATGGCTGTGTTCTCCGCAGTGCGGATGACCGTGTCAAACTGGGTTTTCAAGCCGGCGGGAATGGCCTCACGCAGAGCCTGGTTCTTCCTGGCGGCCGCGTCCTTAGACTCGAAAGCCACATAGTCGTAATCCTCAAGCCATTCGGCGCTGCCACGGCTGCCTTCGACGACGGCGGCCCCTCCTCCTCCGTTCTGCTGCTGCTGCGCCTGGCGCTTGAAGAGCAGCGAGGCATTGCCCTGGATGAAGCTGGTGGTGGAGCGAACGTCCTCGGTGAGGGTCTGGGCACAGGCCATCAGCTGGTCGAGGGCGTCGGGCGGCCGACAGCCGTGCTTCTCATCGCTGCGCGCCAGCTGCTCCACGGACCAGCCTCCCTGGGCGTCCAGTGACTCGGAAGAGTCGTGAATCAGCTTATTGGCGTCCCGCAGGGCCCGCACCAGCGGCCGCAGCTTCAGGGCCAGGCTACGGTCCTCGGAACGCGTGGCATTGCCCAGAGCTCCCTCCCCGAACTCGGCAAGGTCGTGCAGGGCGGTGCGCAGCCGCAAGGCGGCCAGCTTCAGCTCCATGATGACCGGCTCCAGCTGTGCCCGGGTGCGCCAGTTGGGCACCACGAAGCTCAGCAACCGGCTAATGGCGGCTGTGGTCTGCAGCTGCAGCTTGGCCAAAGTTTCCAGTGCCGAGCTTAGCTCCAGGGGCAACTCTTTGGGCGTGGCCGTGGCGGCGGCGACGGAGGCGGCTTTGGTGGGCGTCACACTCTGCTCCTGCTCCTGCAGCGGCGGCAGAGGAGAGTCATAAGCCAGGCCGCTCTGCTGGCGGCGCACGGGCAAGGGATTGCGGCGCGGTATGTCATAGTCGGGCATGTTGGCCAGCGAGGAGCGGTTGGAGCTGGAGAAACTCAGCGAAAGGCTGTCGCTGGTCAGCAACGAGGAAGCGGAGCTGCTCGGCGTCATCTGGGTCATCAGCAGGCCGGCGGTGATCAGGGGTCGCGGCACATCGTAAGACTCTTCCTCAATGGAGGCCGGCACGCTCTTCAACGACTCGAAGCGGGCTGACAAGCTGGTGGGCGTTCTTGGGCCTCCTCCTGCACTCCTGGGGCTGTCATAGTTCAGCGGCACGGGCGTGGCGGGCTTGGGGATGTCGTAGGTCTCGAACTCACTGCCACTGGGAGTGGCGGCGGCACTGCCGTTGTGGGACATCATGGCGGCGGCTCCTAGGTTCTGGTAGATGCTTTGGTTGCTGTACAGCTGCTGCTGTTGAGGTGTGCGGGGGCTGGCCGTTCCCGTCCCAGATCCTGGCGAGCAGTTGTAGATGTAGACATCACCGTGTCTCTGCGGGGTTATGACCTGCAATGATAAAGGGGAGATGAGACACGAGTACTACTACTATTACTACTACGACTACAACTCGGAGTAGTACCCACTCCCTCGCCCACTCGCTGGCTTATCGATTTTCCCGTCGTCTGCCTGGCCTCTTCCGCTTCAGAAAAACCCACCTGGGTGTGGCTACAATTCCTCACCTGGTCGGAGCTGCTGCTTCTTGTTCGTAATTCTTCTTTTTATCACATTGTGTGCCAGTGCAAGGTGCACTTTGTGCAAGGAGTGTAGAAAAATGGAGCAGAAAAACCGAAAACCGGCGTGGTCAGACGTCGCTCTACGGCGTGTAAAACTCGACTGTCGACTGTCCTTTGACGCCTTCGTGGAAAGTCGGGAAATTCACAGCGAAATGCGTGATAGTTTCGGCGCCTGCGCAATGTGTATCCAAGGAATACTGGGGCCTGGTTCAAGGCGGTTCAGTGTCAAGGTAAAGGACCCCAGAAGGGCCACAAACAAAAACAAAACAAGGCAGGCGGTGGTGGAAATATCCGGAAGTCATTGCAGCAAGGTAGATGCCACAAAAAAATCGACTACTGACGCTGCTTGTTCTGTAGGGAAAGGGTTTTCCTACAATCCCTTGTTGTACAAGGAAATGTGTCTTATTATGCATGTTTTCTATATAGAACATAAGTAAATAATACTTGTTTTATAATCAAGAAGCAAGTATATTAAAGCCTAATCAGAAAATATTTGTCCTTTGTCCCTGTAATACTAAAACACTCTCTCATCATATTGATTATCAATAAAAAGCGGCTTAAGAACTTAACTCGTCGACTTTTTGAATTGAAAGTGCATTAGAGCCAGGAAGGGTAGCAGCAGGAGTTGGATTAGGGGTCTCAGCTACCCTCTGCACTCAATATACTTTTGATATATTGGAAATAATGAAATTCCCAGCCATATGTTGGCTTCCTAAACGCTGAATGATGAACTATTACCACGGCAACATATGCCAAATTCATCAGCTTTGGCCGCAGGAGAGTGCCACGCACCAGAGAAGAGCCACGCCCTCGAATAGAATCGATTCCTAATTAAGGAAACCGTTACGCAAGGGGTACCCCCGAGAGGATCGCTCTCTACCTGAAGTGCTGTCCAGGCCTCTGAAGTGCCAATTGACGCGTAACACGAGTCAACAAATGCCAAAATAATAAAATAAGAGCGGTCGGTCTCAACATCCCTCGGAGCAGCTGCAGCTGCAACTTCGCTTCGGGAGGACCCGAAACCGAGTTCTGCGGGAAGGGAGGCTGCCTGGACCTGGACCTGGACCCTGTGCTATCTTATCGGGGGAATCAGAGCAGCTGGCGGCGTTTCTTGAGAGGAACTAGACCACCTGAATGTCTGTTTGGCTGTGCAATCTTCCAAATGGAACAAAGCCCAGCGGGATTCGTTGTCTTTCGAGTTCGGTCTTTATGGGTTTGGTTTCCTGCCGACCCACATGCTGGGCCCGACTTTCGCGTGACTTTCCTAGTTAGTGCAACTTTTCCGGGCATCAGCATATATCAAAGATTTGTGTATTTATGACACATTTGGGGCACTCGCCATGGGTTGGGCCATCGCCAGGTTGAGCTTTCTTCTTTTTCACTTCTCTTTTAATGGCCGACTGTTTGAATTCTCCGCCTGCCATGAGTAATTTCAGATTCCGGCTGTGTAATAATCTGAAACTACACGTTCTCGTTTAAATTCCAAACCCGAAAACAGTAGCAACCAGAGATTGTCATCTCCTGGCTACATACGCAGCTTGTTCCCTGCATTTCAATGCTACCTTCAGCACATCATTCGGGGGCTGCCCCCCGTGGATACTCCTCTATATGTTCCAAAGAAAGAACCGCAGAAAGTACGCACAGTTCTCGGGGTTCTCTTCGTCAAACTGCTTACAAAATTTCAGCATTTTCTCACGTACGAAACGTCACAAGAACTGAAGATTTGTACGGAAAATGTTAATTATCGCGGGAGGAGAAAGAATGAAAGAAAGACCAGTCTTTCTCTAAAGGGATCGGGAGGATCTTCGCAGGTTAAGCTGAGGAGATGGTTTCTACGACGACGACGACGACCTTGCTTGGCACATCGTGGCAAAGTTTTTCCCGCTTTCTCAGCGAATCCGCATTGCCCGGCTGCAGCTCCATCTCCAGCTCCGAAGCGGAATCCTCCCCAGTTTCCGACTTTGGTCACGCACAAATCTCTGCAGAATCCCAAATACCAAATACATAAAAAGGAAAAAGAGAAAAAAAAAGAGTTATTGTGGCTGCATTTTTCACCATTTTTGGGCAGTAAAAATAAAAATGACATGTTTTGCTCAAACGCAGAGTCGAGGAGAGCCTCCTTCTGGCTCGTTTTGGCTCTGGCCATAAATCTCCATTGGCCATTGGCCACCAGTGGCCACCTGACTTGGACTTGGCTTGGCTTGGAGTTTATGCGAGGTGCGTGACGAGGTGGCCGCAGGAGAAGGAGGAGGAGGTGAAACCGACTCGTTTGTGGGTTTAAGGAACTTGAAATTGTCGCACAGCATTTGTATCTGTATCTGGCAGGTTGGCTAACGGTGGAGGCGGCTTTTCCTAGCCATAAGAAGTGGTATCCACGTGTGGGATGCCCGGAGTACGGATATACATATGTTGGGGCCACTGCCCAGCAATTGATTGCGCAACATTCAGCGGGGCCAGACATTTCCGTTCTCAATTAGCCCGAAGCCTGTGGAATGTCGCCTACTTAATGGTTAAATCATTAGCCTAAAAGGTAGCGAGCTTGAATCATAGAACAACACCTTAGAGGAGTCGTTAGATACTTCAAAGAGAGGTGATCCTCCTTGTGTCGAAAGCTGTCTGTCTCATCGGTTTACACCTCTTAAGCATTCACTTGTTTTGGTTCTCCGTATCATTGATTATCTTTACTCATCAATCCATACATTTCCGAATCATTCCTTTCCAAGATTCCCCTGCAAATCAACACAACACCACCGAAAATGGGTCAACGATAGACTCCACTCTATCAGGGGAATCTCTCTCCCACTTGAGCCATCCGCATGATGCGGTCAAGTGCATGTCCAATCCGATCCCATACATTCCCCACATGGCTTTTGACGCCTTCGAGTGGTAAGAGAGAGAAACGGGGGAGAGGTTTTCCAAAAAGTCAATAAAAATCGAACAGCAACAAAAGGCAGCGCTGAGTTTTTATGGCGAAAGGTTTCTCTTAAAGATCTTCAACTGCAATGCTATCCCAGAGCAATTTGCAGAGCTCCTCCTCAACCTCCTCGCCAGCAACATTTGAATTTGAATTTATGGTTTCACTTGCCTCCAGTTAAGATTGATAGCTGCCGATAATGCGAGGAAATGTTTACGACTCTGTAATTTGGGTTTCATTTTATTTGATTTGCCTGCGAGTCAGCCAGCCAGTCAGTCAGTCATTCAGTGAGTTGGTCAGTTAGTCACTGGCCAGGGAAAGCGAAAGTCATCGCTTACACGAGACTAAGATCCCACCGTGGATGGTGGGCGTACGTCCATCTCGAGCGCCAAAGGTCAGCGAGCTTTAAGCCAGGCCTGGTGTCTGACGGAGGTCTGGTGTGTGTGTGTGCTAATGATCAGTTTGGTCAATTAATTTGATCCGTTGTGCAAGCGAAGACTTTGATTGGAGGAGATCTCATCTGAGGACGAGCAGGGGCTCGGCTCAGCCTCTTGGACACACAGCAACTTTGTAGCAAGCTGCAGAGCAACCACATCCTGTTAGCTGGTAGCTGGGCAGTAGCTGGCTTTCCATCACTTATTGATCTTCCGATCCACAAATTGTCCGTTTCCTTTAATTTCCAAATCAAATCGAATCAAAGTGAGAGAAATGCAAATAAAACGCATGTCCAGCTGACAAATTGGCAAACTACGAGCTCGGGGCGGGAAGCCGAAACCGAAACCGAAGTCGAAACCCGTTGGACAGCTGCCATGGACCCCAAGAGTCTAAGGCTGTCCATGAACCGAGAGGATCGGCTCGGCCACAACTCATATTAATTGCACAATTACGACACGCAGTTGATGTGCGGGGAGCGGATCCACTGGGGATGGCGGAGATGCAGATGGATGGACCATGGACCGTGGACCGTGGACCCCTCAGAGCGTAATGATGGAGCGTTGGAACGCACCAAAGGAGCCGAGAAATTACTTTCTTTCACTTTCCCGACAAATATCATAATTCAGTAGGCAGAGAATTGGCCAAAAAGCAGAAATGAAATCAATTAAGATCCCTGAGGCGGAGTCCGGCCAAGCGGAAAATTAAGAAATTGACAAGTCAGCCGGGACGAGAACGGATGCGACTGGAGGAGGACCTACCTTGTTCGGCGAGACGTGCCAAGATCTCCGCGTGCCACGGCCCTGCGCCGACGTTGACTCCGCTCCCGCTCCCGGACCGCCGCCGCTGGACGAGGCTGAGGCCGCGCTGATGATGGATCCATTCTCGTAGATCTCCGCCGAGCAGATGGAGCTGTTCAGCGTGGCTGTGCTGGCGGCCAGCGACGGTATAGGTGAGCTGGCCGGCGACGGAGAGAAGCAGCCGGAGTCGTAGGAGTTCAGGATGCGTAACCGGTTGCCCGGACAGAGGCCCTGGAATAGAAATTAAGGGGAAAATATGAGAAATGTAAACATTTTATGACGTTACTTATCGTATTAATGTTATTTTTGATTTATTTTAGAGTTTTTCTTCGATACTTTAGCAATTTTCTGCCCGCCTGGAACCTCGACTGGACCCTCCTTGATCACTCAACACCATTGGCTATAAATGGTGGCTGGTGTGTGGACTCATACTCATTGATCTCAATTGGTTTTGATTGGCTTTTAATCAACCTCAATGCTGTATGAATTATTAATGAAAAACATACATATATATGAGAACTGTATATATCCCACGAAAATTCAACAAAAAGCTCAGAGTTATGGCAACATTTGTGTGTGCAATGTTTGTTTTTAATTGCGAGCCACATCTCACATCATGTCGCGTCAGTTTATTTCACAAAATTCCTCCGCGCAGATATGTAATTTTTCTCCAAAGAAATATGTGCCAAACATCAAAAAATCGGACAGAAAATCTTGTCAACAACATGTGTTTCAGCTTGAAAAAGTTGCTTTTTCGATGGCTTTTCGGCTGTAAATATTTATGCCACACGTTGTTGCTGCTCTCGACACTCAATTGGCTGCCGTTTTTGGGTTAATTGTTTCCATTAAAAAGCCGTGGCTACTTTTTAATTAGCGACAATTGGCCCGCACTCCATGTAGCCATAGGTATCTGTATCCATATCGCTCCGAGCTCTAGTGATTTCCATTTTGATATATGTTTTGACACCATATCATCACTGATCGGTCGGTCGGTGCGGCGGTCAGGCGGCGCCAATTGAGTTGTTAATTGAACGGACAACGTGCAGAAATTTTATAATTTTTGCCCCAGCTTTGAAAAGTGTTTGGAGATCTGGCGATTGGATTGTGGGTTGTCGTGGGGGGGTTGGTCAGCCCCAAGGCTGCCCGGGGCGCAGCGATAATTAGCAAAAAATCGGAAATTGAGGCCACGTCGATCTCAGAAACTTTTAGCTATGGTTTGGGTGCGTTTGATAAATGGTATATAGAGGGGAATTTATGAAAGGAAAAGATCTTCGAAATGGGTCACGGTTTACTTCTTTCCCCAAATAATATTTCTTCCCTTGAAGAACTCATCATTCGGTAAACATTCCATATTCCTTTGCTGAATTCTTTTAAGTTTAAATATATATTTCCCTTTTCTGTTTGAGTATCACTTCGGTTTGGCTTCGAAATCGGAGCAAACAACTTCGACCGCCTCGCACATTATCTTTATCCAGAGATAGTGATGTGTGCACAGTGGTAATCTTGGGTAATGGCTATGCTCACGCCCCCCCTAACTTTTCCTGATGATTATGATTATTACATCGCTGCAACCACAATTAAAGTGCCAAAAATGTGTAATTTATAAGAGCCGCGAACCCTTGGAAGGGGTGGTATTACATGGGGGCCTGGAGTTCCCGCATGCAGCGGGCCACGTGCCCTCAATCAAGATGATGATGATGATGATGATGACGAGGCTTTCCAGCTTCTCGCTTCGGTCTCCAGACAAAACAAAAACAATTACAGAAAATTAAATTAAAAATTTAAATGAGTTTCTTCAGGGCGGAATGAAATGGAAAAACTTATGCAAATGCTTTCGATTGCTTAATTACGAATGCAGACAGAGCCCAGACGCAATCAGGGATAAATTAAGAACCAAAACAAGAAGGAAAAGCAGAACTCGAAACAGAAGGAAGGGCGTTTCCCTGAGAGCTCTGATGCAGGGTCTTCTCCGTTCCGTAACGCAACTCACCTGTCGGTTGCGCAGGGAGCAGAGCCACCAGCCCTGTATGCCCTCCGTGTCCTGCTCGATGACGGTGAGGATGTCGCCCTTCTTGAAGGGCAGCTCGTCCGGCGTGTCCGCATAATTATCGTAAATGGCCTTGGCATAAAGTTTCTGCAAATAAATCAAAGCAAAACATGAAACAATTAATGTGTATTCTTATATTATCAGAGAGGACCTTTTTTTTGGACTTCTGAGAAGCCGCAAACCTCAAAATTTCAATGGAATTTCAAAGAAGATTTGGATACTCCGGCTTCGACTTTGACTGCCATCATTCATAGGAGGAGCCCTCGTGGCCCCGCGCTGATCTTTGTTCAGCTTTGCTCTGCTTTCATGTTTTATGTTTTTAGCATTTTATGGTAGCGAATTTTGTGGCACAAAAAGAATGCATAAAACTGCAGAATGCCGAAAAAAATAAAAATAATAGAGAGCGAGAGAGAAAAACAATGGGATTTGGTTTTTTCTGTTGTTTTTTTTTTTCGTTTGCTTCATTAGTTTAGCTGGAATTTCAGGTCAACTTTTTTGGGTAGGTTCTCCTTTATCCGCCTTTGTATTTGTGTTTGTATTTGTGTTTGCCTTTCGGTGGTTAGAGAGCCTGGCATGTGGACGAACAGTCGGGGTGACGAGGATAGCTATCAAGGATGCTATAGATAAGGAGTGGAAATAAGAGAATTTCCGTTCTAGGGATAGGTAGCATCAACGGTAAATTAAAACTACCATAAACTATGGATTTAATAGCAATTTACAATTCTCCACAATTTTTATTTTGTATCCCTGAATAACTAAATGAGCTCTAAGAACTAGAACCCACAATTGAATCTCTTTTCCAATGACTCTCTGCCTTGAACCTAACTCACTGACCGCGTCTGTGAATGCCTTCGGGGCAAACGTTTTGATTTGCTTTTCTTCCGCTCAATGAATGTGTAATTGCCGCTGTGTGTGTGCGAGTGTGTCTGTGTGTGTCAGTGGTTAGGAGTTAAGAGCGTGGTGCTTTTAATTTCGCCACCGCAACGTATGTATAGAGAAATCCAAAAACAAAGAGAAGGAAATCGAGCCGTGACTGCTCCTTACCTCCTTCACCTTTTTCTGACCCACTCCACTCCTTACTCTTTACCCCATTTCCTACACGGATCAAAATATTCTATTCCGATTTTATTTCAACTGGAAATTATACAGAAATAATAGTTTTGAGAAAAAGGAGCTTATCTTTTAGCATCTCAAAGTACCAAAACCCGTTGGGAATTTTAGTACAAAGCAAGCGATAAGAGGCTCCTTGTACGCTTCGGACTTTCTTAACTCAATATATCACAAAAGATTAATTAATAATATTAATTAATAGATTTAGATATATTTATTTTTATGAACAGAGTAAGTAATAAATGAAATCCCTACAATACCCCATGTTTTTCAGTGCACGGAGAGAGAGGAAGCCAGCGAGCGATTACAATATCGAGCGTTCAATCGCTGCTGAACTTTCAACCCGCGACTCCGGCCTCTGATACCGCCACTTCACGTGTCCAGGTGAGCGGAGTGTGGTTTCGAAACCCGTTTTTTTTTTTTTTTTGCTTTTTACCTGGCCCACCAGCTATTCATTCTACTCTTTAATTTCGAAAGCGCGGCGACGGCGAAGCTGGAAGCGAGAAATGTTCAAATGTCAAAAGAAAAATGAGCGCACTTGAAGTTCATGTGCGCGGAGTGACACTTGGCTCAACTCGGATCTCAGATGTTTGTTGGGTTTGCAGCTCCATTGGGACTTTACTCTGCTCTCCGGATTAGACCTGCTTTCTTTGTGGCCATCTCACTCTTTCTCCTTCTCCTTCTCCTCCTCCTCCTCCCCCTTTTGACACAGCGCTAATTGAAGGGGCAAATATTTGAAGGCGAGAATTGGAAGATTTGAAGTTCCGCCTGCGTCTGAGGTCGACTTGTGGTAAAAATTAGGGGCCTTTTTACAGTTGTTTGTCTGTTTGTTTGTTTGGGCGGACTGTAATTGGTTTGCTCAGTGCATTCCTCTGGGAAAGATACGGGGGAACGGAACTGGAAGAGTTCCCAACTCCACCACTCAATCTCAATCACAATCTCAGGCTCAAACGCTGTCATAAATCACCGAAAACCGATTTACATGTTCCATGGATTTTTAAATAAAAATAATTTCTACCCCAGGCAAACTTTCCTGCTTTTTTTGTAGAAGTAAAGGAGTTGTTTTTAATGACGGTCCACAGCTAATCCCCTCCTCAAAGAGTCAGCAAAATTTTTTAGCAAAACAAACTCAGAGCTGAGTTCAAGTTATTTATGTATTCCAGGAGTAGCTGAGAGCTCCGCGATGTCTTGAACAGTCAATTACTCAAACCCCGAAATTGTTGTATTTTTTGCACATAAATAATCGCCGAGACGCAGTTGAGTTTTTACCGAAGAAAAAAAGCGAAGAAGCCGCCAATAAACAGCTTAATGAGCACTCAAAAATCAACAAAACTTTGGATACTCCGACACAAGATGACAATTGGTTTTATCCAGTGGTCGTTAACCGGATTAATGGAGCAGGCAACTGTCTCTCTGAAGTCCAATCATTTTCGATGGCCTGGCAATAATTTCAAATAGAAATGTGAGCTGATAACCCCAGACTTCACCCCTCTACAGCTGATAAAATAGCAAATAGTCGAAAGTCAAGCGAAGCGCTCTCGCGTGACAGATAATATTTTTGGCAATTTTAATTAACAGAATTTGACGAAAATTGAAACGAAAAGCAGGGGAAATTGAGGAAAAATGAAACAAAACAGAGAGGAATTTGACGAAAGAAAAGGGGAGTGGAGATATTGGAATTCGGTTTCTAAGGGAACTATCAAGATGTTGAAGGGAAAAGTTAAATGTTTTCTATATTATTAATATCTCTCTAGTTAATAGTTCCACATAACCTTGATCTCCACTCCACTTACCAGTTTAAGATATAAATAGGTACTGATGTGACTACACAGAATGTTTGTTAGCTGTCTGTCCGCGCTATCAGCTATATCTGTGCAATATTTCACACAAGACCTCTACTCTCTCATTCCCACATTTGCATTTTGACACCGACTTGACCACATATCTATTTCTATATATTATCCAGCCCTCCAACGCGTCACTTTCAGCGGACTTCGGACCTTGTCTTTGGGTTATGACTGACTAAAGGTTTGCTGAGAAACGAGGAGAGTTGCGGAACGCAGATATGATACGAGAAATACACTTTTTGGGGTTATACTTCTATAACAAAACGCCATATGTCGCTGTCGTCGCGTTGAACTGGTTTCCTTTTGCCGTCTCAGTGCGAAAATAAACAAAATGTTTTACTGCTCTTTTTGGCGGCGGCCTTTTCCTCACATTTCGTCAGCAAACTTGTGTGTGTGTGTGCCAAAAAAAGAGTACAAAATAAATAAAAAGCAAGAAAGGAAGCTAGCTCCGGAGAGTCGAAGTTTGAATACCCTTGCAGTCTCATAGCTCGGTCATAACTCTCCCAAAATAGAAAGAATTTTTTGTGTTAGATTTTAGTTGGTAAATAAAGCTGCAAACATGGCTAATGTGTCTTAGCTGATCAAGAATCTATAAGATTTACAGGATCAGAAATGACTCCTGACTAAAATGATAATACCCTGCAAGGGTATATCAAAAGCAAAGCCAAGCAATCCGTATAAAATGTGGTGTTACAATAAAACTTGAAGCAAGTCAGCGAGCGGGCAGAGAAACACGTTCCGAGCCGAAGACTGGGTCGAAATCGGAATCGGAATCGGTTTGGATATTGACGCTGAGCAGCGTTGACAAGTGCACTGAGCTGCTCCGTCGCAAGTCAACCCGGGTCAGCACTTCACTGACCCCGCCCTCCCCCTATTGACAATAGATTCCTTCTGCCTGGACAGGCACAAGTGAAGTGCAATTGCATTCCACAGACGTCTCCCTCATTCAATTTGCATTGCTCAGCTACATCAACTCGGGCAAAGCGCTCTCAGGCTTCAGTCTATATCTATATAGCATTATATATGCAAGATGTATCGAAAAGTTAATTCAATTGGACAAGTGAACTCTGCCAATAAAGAGAGTTGAAAGAGTAAAGAGTGTAGCCAAAGCTTTGTAAGCTTAATTTACTCATTAAAGAGTATAAAAACTTATATCTAACATGACAAAATGCATAAGAAAATACCTAAAAATGCCCTAAATTAATGTAATATTTCAACACTCAGGCATTTTTTAACTTAACGTGGCCAATTCGGTGAAATGAGTCACAAAAGCAGGCGTCAGAGCAAACATATGCCAATTCAATTAACTTGGGCAAGACTTCTGTACAAAAAACCGAGGCAAAATAACAAAGGAAAATAACTGTTGACTTTAAAAATATTAAAGAACAAATAAAACGGAATCCACACACACGAAAATAATGAATTGTGTCGACCTTCGCGGCAATTTTTCGAGGGAAAAAACGCAAAAACGTTGCAAAATTACTTCCCCGAGAGAGAAATAATAAAAAAAAAACCCAACCAGTTAACATTCAATTGTGGCAAAGTGAATCAGTCGAACGAAACAAACGAACAAAATCAATTTTCGAGCGTGTCTGTAAAGTCTCAGCTTTCAGCTATTGTAAGCACTTGTCCACATTTTATGGCCCCAGAATGTACATTTTATAATGAATTGTTTCCTATATATGCATACAAGTACGATAATAAACAGAGATTCATTGCACAAAAGATCAATCATTTGATAAAAACAAAACTCGAGTTAACAGCAAAACATTAAGTAATAAAAAATATCATAAAGCGAAAACAAGAAGAAATGTCCCCCAAAGGCAGACGGAAAGAACTCTGAAAGAGAAACGCCGAAAATAAAACATGCATAAAACCGAGGAAATTAATCCCATTTTGGAGCCATGCAATTTGCTCAACAGCTCTCCCATTCATTCAATCATCTCCCTCGAGCGTCTTACAAGATTTATTCACTAACTTTGTCCCCTACTCCAACTCCGAGTCATTAAGTTCCATTTACCAGACTCCAGAGTCTGAGGAATACCCGGACGTGACTCATGGCCGAGGAATTGCCGACGCCGAGGTGGTGATGATCGCGTTTGCTCGCGGCCTTTTGTTAACTCTTCTTTTCTTCTAACCAGTTTCCAGATTTGGGTAAGAGGATCAAATCTCCCACGTGAAAGCCGCCTTGAACTTTGATGACGATGAACAAATGTAGCATCCGAGGGCACCCCGGTGTCGACTTGTGATGGATTACAGTTTGGTATTTATTTTGGGCTCAAATCGAAAGTGAGCTGACAGACGCATCTCGGAGTTGGGTAAACAAATGAGGTGTCTCGATAAGGGGTTTCCCACGAACAGCCATTCACTGATAACTAACAACAAGGGTTGGGCAATCCCCGCACCAGAACTCGTAGAACCATCATAGATATCGATCGGGACAGCATATAGAAGGCAATCGGCAATTTCGTAACATGAAGATAAGTGCTTCTGACATTATGAAAGGCTGGAATCGCTCCTCGTTTAGCAACTCCAGTAGCCCATCTCCGCTTGGCACCAACAGCAACAGCAAATGGGCCCATTAGGTGGCTTAAGGCGGAAGGTGCTGCTGGAACCACTAGCCCCACTTATGGCTGGGCTGGCATGTACATGTAACTTTTATTGCTCGGTTACGACCAGTTCCTTATCTGGCGAGGACAGGAGCAGGCGGAGCAGGAGAGAGTGCGAATTATCAGGGCTGAGACTGAGACTGAGGCTGAGGCCAATTGGCCATTGTTTACTCCCTGCAAACACGGCCTCAGTCAGGGTTCTACGACTTGTGAAGGACTGCGACTCTGACTTCGCGGCAATTAGTCAAGCCTTCTCCTTTTAAGGGCCGGGCCTTGGGCCCAGGGAACGTGACATGTCAGATTTGTAATTCATAAATGTCGCTCCATCTTGTGCACGTCTGGGAAACAAACAAACAAAGCGCTCTCCTGGATGACCCTCCTGTTCCGGCCTTGTTTACATGCCATCTCGTCTCCTTATCACCTTCCCCACTCTCAGCACGCTTCTTGCAGCTTGAAAAGGTGCAAAGACCACTGTACATTTCACCTGCAATTATTCGAATTCATTATCTCCACTCTAGACTGTACGACGAGTCCATAATTCAGTTGGCCTATAATCCATTTGGCCGGCATGAGGGCCAGTGTTCGCTTGGCAGCACATGACTCTCTTACTCGTTAGATAACGCCAGGTGAGTGAGTGAGTGAGCAAAGGCCTGTGAAATGTCGAATGCGAATAGATAAAATAACTAAAGCAGCAAAAACGCACAAGAAAAGCGAAAGTTTTTCTTCTTCGCTGACTTTGTAAAAGCGACTTGATATTGCGGAAAACTAGAGGTAGTTACTGGAGGTATAATTGTACAGAAACACTTAAAAAAGTAGAGTATAGTATGTACTTTTCTTAAACCAAAAACCATTTCCAATCAGCTAAATACAGTTTTGCCTCTTCCCCGGACCTTAACCTTGCCACATTCATCAATTCAGAATTGGACAGGAACCCAAGACAGACGTGGCAACCTGTTGAACAAATTTGAATGCGAAAAATGTTTGCACAACTTGAGCGCTGAAATAAATTAGCAAGCTTACGAGGTGCCAGTCGGAGCCGAGGGGAGCCGAGCGGGGAGTCTGGCCAAGACTTGCACATGCAAATGCAAATGCAAATGCACTCACTCCCATTACCAGTCCCACTTCGAGTCCGGCACTCAATATTCTGGGCTGTGGTGGTTATTAAGCTTGAAATTAAATAAACAACAACGGCTAATTACAAGAGTCGTGTCTCGGCCAGCAGAGAGGAGCAGCCGGAGGACACTTGTTCCCCGGCCTAACAGCCGCTGACACAAAGTATCCAGTAATTGAAGGGTTGCCGAGGGGCATAGAGTTGGAGTTGGAGCTGGAGCTAAAGTTGGATCCATCCATCACAGACACGCAGAGAGAGAGGGAGGCTTGGACACAGGTGAGATTAAAATAAATGTGCTCCAAATGCGCACAAATGCGAAAAGTAATTGACGCCGTCTGGAGCTGTGCAGCTCTAGGGGTCTAGGAGTCTCTTCGCCCCGAAGACCGGTTCGGTTCTCAGCTTAGATTTCAAAATGCAAACAGCGGAAAACATTCGAAGATGGGTTTCCTGCCTTCTCTGGCCTTGCCTCCGACGGAGATGGGCGCGTGACTGGAACTAATGGCCAGGAAAATGGGGGCACGGACATATCCTCCTCAGGATCTTGTCTTGAACGTGTCACGCTCTCATCTCTGTGATGGAACGAACCTTTGGAAGGAGCAAGGGTTTATTAGCATGCCGCTGACTGATGGCAATTAATAGTTCCCCAGAGTCTTCTCCCTGCATCCTTTGGCAGGGACGTGCGCTTGACTGAAGGCCGCAATTAAGGGCAGAGCAAGAGAGCTGGGGCCACGGATTAGCCGCATGCGTGGCCAATTCAATCAGTTATTAATAGTCCTGGGCCTGGCCGACAATTGATTGAAAGCAAACTCTATAAATTCTCTGTGGCCAAAAGACCACCACCACGCATGTTGGTGTGGTGTCTCCTTATCGGGGCAACCTCGCAGGAGAGGCCACTCTGCTCGGATAAGGGCAAGTCCAGGGCTATCGCTGAAACGATTCCACGCAGCTGAAATCTAATCAACCTTAATTGAGCGTCACACCAAACCCCAAGACAAGACCCTATATCTTCAGGAAAACTAAAAACAAAATCCAAGATAAGAGCCAAAAAGGAGCGGCGCGCCCTTATTATTAATTAAGATTGTGCCAGGGGAGGTCTTGCTTTCTCTCGGGGGTTATCTTCGGGATAACTGCGGCACAGACTCCCCGAGGGACCTCTATCGAGCGCTCCTTGGGCTCTCTCTCTGATTAAGTGGGCGCCCCACCGATCCGTCTAGACGGAGAACATATATCTGCCTCAACGCTTCGACACTTCAAGTGACTCTGACTGCGACTCTGACTCTGGGAAATTGATTAGAATTAATGTCCGCGTGTGGCGACAAGAAGTTGATTGAGTGACTCCCGGGCGCCTGATGGAAATATATATGGCAGCATAAATCTATTGATCAACTTTTGGCTGCACTTCGCGGCAGTCACTTACATAAACCAGTTGGGGTAGAGCCTTGCATTCCACACTTTAATCAGTTGGAATGTTTTAAGTAGGCTCAAATGAACTCAAATTGATCTGCAATTATGACTGAGATCTTGCTAAGGAATGTTATAGAATTTTATCCCAGTTCAAGTTGACTTCTAGAGCCTGAAATCTAATCACTCTCCGATGCTATCTAATCGAAGCTACTCAGAACGAAAGCCAAAAATATCTGAAGGGAATCACACTCGAACTCCATGTCACGATGGTGAGCTCATGTTTTCGCTAATTTTGCAAAGGAGCACTTAAGCACGGGGCTCTAAGCACCGGGAGTTATCACGACACGGCGATATATCACCTGTGCCGTAAACTGGCACATCAAACGGTGTCGCTCGGCCAGGTGATAACGAATGCGAATTGCGGAAATTTCAGCTGCCACAGATAGATGCGTTCGTTACAGTTTGCTTGAAAAGATGCAACTGTCACAGATAGCTTCAACAGCTGAGATCCTGGCTATCTTCTACTAACCGTTTTGATGTGAATGCGCCGCGAGACGGGCACATCGTAGTCCAGGTCCGCATTGGTGGCGTTGGAGCTGCAGCAGGAGGCTGACATCGAGATGGAGGATGAGCTCTGCTTGTCCAGCATGGCGATGCGATGCGATCTGGCTTGATGAGTTGAGGTCGACACTCGAGATCTCGGGAGCTGGTCAGCTTAGCTCAGCTTAGCTGGACATGGCGGCGATGGAGCCACTATCGAGACTTTTAGATATATTTAATCCAGGACAATATAAATAAAGTATCTCGACGTGGATGTCTATCTGCCACTTGTGTCTCCTCCACACTTCACTCGGTTCACTCTTGTGTTGTTTATCTGCGCTGAGCTCGCATCTGCATATGTATCTTGTATCTTGTATCTTTGTGTCTGCTACTTCGCCGAATCAGCTTTAATTTCAAGTTTAGCCGCGGGACAAAATGCCATAAAAAAATTCGCAAAGCCGAAATCAAAAACAAAAGACAACGCTACGCGAAAAAGCCACAAACGTAGCAAAAGTCTCGAACTCGCACTCGCACTCGCATTCGTATCTTTCTCTAAGTCTTTTCTGTTTCTGGCGTATCTCGGAAATACACTCTCGACGTGGTCCGCACCGCAGCAGGCAACTTCGTAGACTGACTCGGGGCTCGGAACCCGCTGCGCAGCTCTGCCTCGGTCTGCCTTCGTCAGCTGTGCCGGCTCTCGGCTCTTGGCTCTTCGGATGTGTTCGGTTCTTTGGAGTGGCACACTCGTCCCTCACGTGCGCTATTCCGTGCGATGTGAAGCTATATGTAGAATATATAACTTGGAAAATAGGGATTTTGGAGGAAACTACATAGCTTTGAAGGGACTTTGATGGTTGGGTTAGAGCCTCAAACTTAGAGGTTTTTTGATATATTCCATAATCGATTTGCATCGATTGTTGTGAAAGATTTATACTGTTTCTGGGAAATACTTTCTAACTTACAGAAATAAATAAATAAAAAAATTGTACCATTTATAAAAAGAATACAATCTTACAATCTGTTATAGAAAACTCCTGATTTAATCTTTTAAATGGAATATATTCATTTAGAAAGACGCCTTATTATATCTTTAAAATTTTATTAGATAATTCAATAAGGCAAATCTCAGGTATTTAGTATCTTAAAGGTATAAATTAAGATCCATGAACCTATAAGTATAAATAGGATCATGGATCTCAATTTAAGTTGAAGAAGTTCCCTCAAAAAATCCCACTAAATTCCTAGAACTAAGTTAAGTACCCAAAAAAGATGATGATGAAGCACAATGCCTCAATGCCTCAATGCCTCACCCACCGATCAAATGTCCACATATCCTAACATATATCTCCAACATGTCTATCTAACCATATTCCGTATCGTGTTCTCCGGAGCTCGAGTTGACTGCCCCCAAGTGGTATCTGGTCGTATCTGGTTGCAGTTGCTATTTGGCTATGACAAACATTTCGATATGCATCGAACCCAATTCGATTATGAGAACTCGATGCTTAACATATCAAGTGCAGACGTTCTTCGAGAGCCTCCACCCTAAAAGCTCAATTAGCCAGAAGATGTGAGACCAAGCTCATGTTACCCGCCCCGGGAATGAATAATATGGAACAGTAGCTGTGTTGTCTGCGAGACCCCAGCTGTCCAAACACATTTGTGTACCTCTTCTCCCGAGGGCGTGAAGAGCTCCGCGCCCCGAAAATAAATGCAGGGAAGGCAAAGGAACTCCAGACTGAAGTCCTCCTCAACAAGTCAGCGGCGAAGGTCAGGCGGCAACCCGTTCTGTACAGAAAGGAAGGAAGTTGTTGTGTTGCCCAGACCCGCAATCTGTGGCTGTGCAGCTGCAGTGTTCTTTGCCGGCTGAATGTGACATTTGACATGATTTGCGTGCCAAGTGCCACGCCCACATCAGCACGTCAAGAGTTTTGTCAAGAGCTGTGACTGACTGACTGAGTTGGAGTCGGGACGGGCCAAGGCGACGGGAAAATTGGAGAACCAAGCGAGGCGGCGACCCCCAGCGAAAAGCGAACTCATTGAGCCGAGTTTTATTGTCACTTTCGTTCGGGGAGTGGATCTGATTTAATTTAATTCTCGGCCGAGCTGCGTTTTATTTGATTTTCCAAACACTTAAGCGCTGCTTTCCATCGATTTGTGTTCTTATCTAAAATGGTCGAGTCGTAAAGAGTTTCGAACAACCATTTGTTGTTCCATGGAGCGTCGAATTTCGTATACATCTCAACATGAAAGTTTGTCCATCAAATTTGCATGGAAATGGACCAGTTTCTCCTCCCAGCTGTGTCTCCCTGGCATGTGCATTATCCTGCTGTACAGTCATTATCATTATCCTTCGTTTGTTGTCGTTCTCGGTCCTCACTGGATCTTTGTCGCAGTCACGCTCGCCCAACCGGTTTCCCAAAATCCCGAGATGAGTTCGAGTCTGCAAACCCACCCGCATTCCACATTCCGCATTTGGAATTCCAGAGAATTAGTCGGCAATTTTGAACAATTTGGTTTCTCTTAGGGTTAGAAAAATATATATTTAGGGGCAAACAAAGGACAGCCGAGTGACCAGAAGGGGACAGCACACACACAGCCAGATGTAAGTCCACTTAATTGGCTCGTTAGGGGGCTCAGAAAATTGAGGACACAACAAATAAATGTAGATTCCTTTAAATAGTATAGAATTTAGGTTTTAAATACTATAGATAATTATTAAGAGCACATTTTCTATATTATATATCCCTAAAATCTTCCATTTAATATCAAAAATATTGTAGATTTAAGCATTCTTTATAGTTTTTAACAAAGTCAAGTGAACCCGACCCAGTAAGACCTTCTAGGGCTTCAAAAATAAATAAAACTCTATATACATTTCCATTTTGTAGCTCACTGAACACATTAAAAGCTATGTTTTCGACTGGCACCCACCTTTTGGCATTCTTTTGGAACAATTTCGGTGCGAGAGCCGCGTAAATATGCAAATGTGAGATGACTTGGCTCCATGCCATGCCGATTCATTCATAACACCTCGTAAACATCGTAGCATTGTAACATGGTTTCCCTTTGCCATTTAGAAGCTGAATAAATAATGTATGTAAAGCAGACCACGTCTGAATATAATATATATACACCCGCGAATATATATATTTACACGCCTCGCTATCATAAATTCGCTTGCGTAAATTGGGGAAAGAGCAAAATTGTAGGCGTCACTTGGCTTCTTTATCTAAATGATTTTGTTTTTCCCTTCGGCAGTTGCCAGGGGCCCTTGGAAAAGTGGATATTTGATGGCTGGGAACTGTGGCACCTGACCCGGCCGGCCCCATCTCCACATATCAGAGCAGTCGTCTCTGGCAATATTTATGGACTGCTAATTGAGCCATTTGTCTGAGGGAACAGATATTTTTATTGCACAGTTTTTCGTATAGAAAGTCACCCCTAGGATGAGAGTATTTGGTCTGAATGGGGGAGCAAATGGGAAAACAATTGATTTGTCACTTTATCTGGACGACAATGGCCAGGCAGATGTGCCACATAATCCCAGGGTGTCCATTAGTGACGAGCAAATCAAAGTACAGATCACTTCCTTCCTTTGATTAAACCAGACTGAAGGAGAGTATATTGTTAGTGCCACACTTTCCCGACTTTATTATCGTGTAAAGCCAATGCAGATTGCATCTTGGGGTAGTTCCCAGCCTCTGGAAATTAACATTTCTTGCCTCAACACATCTCCATTGGATTCCGGACTTGGACTGGCCACAATGGGCTATCGCGACTGGCCATGCGTGAGCCATAAATGGTCAGAACGTGCCAGTTTTCATGAAAACAATGCAGAAGCTGCGAACGGAACGGAACGGATCGAAGTCGAAATCGGAGAGAAATCAGAAATCAAGTGCCAAGTAGCAGCGGAAACAAAGGCACATTCGGACAGAAATGGAGCACGTCGAGGCGGCTCCGAAAAAAGTGCAGCAGCAGTAGCAGCAGCAGCAGCGATTCCCGGAATTCCCGATCACGTTAACCCAACCATTAGCCCCTGGCTGCCCCTTCGTCCAATTAGAAGAACAAGCCAAGCAGCTGGGCACGCGATAAGGGCGGGCGGCAATCAGTAAAAGTGATTGGGCAACTCTTCTGGCACTCTGGGGTCATAAATTCATCAATTACTCGGGGGACACTCCTCACAGAAACAATAGAGAGCTGCTACAGGATCGTCTTTGATGGTAGATCTGCTGCGGGCGCAATTAAGATGTGCATCTCCTAATGAAACGCGGATTTTACAACTCCACAGCTGCCTCACTCTCCCTGGTATCTCCATTCTCCAGTTTTTGGGGTTGCCCAGGTCAGTGACAGTGGTTGGATCACTATGGAATGGAAAAGGAGAAAGGCTTCGAACTAATATATAGTTTTCGGTTACTCCAAGGCAAGTTCTTTGACCTCTGGCCACTCCTCCTTCACTACAGATAGCCGCCACTCCACTCCATTAGTGGGTTAATTAACCCATAATGGCAGTCCAGATATATTTGTTTCCAAAGAACCATAAAGCATCAACAGCTTCATCATCGTATTGATACCGTGGATACAACAAAGCATGCTCTGGCAGTCTTAAACCTATAGTCAAATTTCTATACAAAAATCTTAGGGCATCTCTGGCTACTCAAAACCAAGATCCCTTCCTCGCACATCTTTCCTGCTGGCAAACTTCAAATGGCTTTCTGGAGCAGCAACCATTTATCACGGCTAGATCATAGATCTCTCACTCACTCGAGACCGAGACTCTGTCGGCAATTTCACACATTGTGCGAGGGAGGAGCAGGAGCAGACGACGGAGGCCTAAAAATAAGGCATGCAAAATAAATATATGTTTCCAAGGAGGAGGAGGGGAATGCTGCCATGTGGAGCGACCTATGTAAGTCCCTGGCAGCTGGCGGCGCGTTTGACAATTTGCCGGCGTCTCTCTCAATCTGTGATCCGGATTCTGACGCGATCTGCGATCTGGGATCTGCTTTGCCACCCAGCGATAATAACAAACAATTTGTTTGTTTTGCCAGGCCACCGCAACGGGCAACAGGCAACAGGCAGTTCCCTGCCGGTTTCTGCCAGTGTTTGCATAATTCATGAGATGCCCGGATGCGGGGGCGGAACGAGAGAACGAGATCTGGCAGCCATTCATTACAAGCTGGCTGAAAATTGAGATACCAAACGGAAAACAAAGGGCTCATGCTGCCGCTGCTGCTGCAGCTCATATCTGCATCGTATATGGGCAGTGTAAGTTATGGCCTCCTCCCAGAGTCTGGATGAAGCGGGGGATGAGATGGAGCCATTCCTGGTCCATTCTTGCGGAAGGAGTTTTGGATTCCCATAGCTGACTTTGGCATTTTCAAGTGACCACAGCTGGCTGACTGAGCTTTAATGGGAAAATAAAAACAAAATGAAAGGAATTTGCGAAGAAGAAATTAATAAAATAAAACTTGAGTGCATGTACTTGACTTTACAAATGCAAACATCAAGAAAATCGTTTTGGGCAGGTTTTAGAAAATCAAGAAAAAGGAAACTGCACAGGAGGAAATCATTAAACTCTTAAACAATTTTCTAGATTCAACAAACATCAACAATAAACCTTTAGTAATGTTCCAGATAATCAAGATACTGTTCCCAGACAATCCCGAAGTCCTTCGACCTTAATTCCCATTCATTGGCAGCTCGGCATGGGTCCCTCCGACAGCTCTCCAGCATCTGGAGAACCGCAATAATTGCTCCCCATCTGCTGGTGGCATCCGTGAGATACAAAATCGCAGTGCTTGCAATTACGCGCCTAAAAAAAATAAAAAGTAAGAATGTCAAGGAAGGGGAGCTGTATCCGTATCTGTATCTGCATTATTTACAGCTCTTGTCACTTGAAGTGCTTGCATCAAAAACGCATGTTTACACACAGTTCCGCGAGCTTGCAACACTTTCCACAAGAATTCCGTAAAAGAAGAAACAAGAAAATCAACTTTCGATTGCTAAACGGCGGCGGCGACACCCGATATGCCAGATACTCGGCACCATAATGAAGTCGTCCGTCCGCGTAACTGTAACAGTAGCCGAGGATTTTGGGCTCCTAAAGAGGGCCCAGGTCCAGGAGTGGGGACCTCCTGCGGAGCCGAGACTGCCGCAGACAATTACCACAAGAACCCGACCTCGGAACGCCGGCTTGTAATCAAAACCGCGCTCGGTCTGGAGTTGGTCATCAATGAACAGAGACCAGTGACCAGAGGGATGGATGAATGAAGCGCACATTTTCCGCTGAGGCGGCACTAAAAAAACAAAAGCCAAACCAAACCAAACCAATTCCAATTCCGATTCACTTTGCGAAACAAAACGGACTTTATGACCGGAAAGTGTTTACTCTCTCTCGGCCTGGATGGATGGATACCCGGCACCCGAGTCAAGTGATTCCCGGAATGCTTAGGCAGACAGATACTTCTTTGCCTGCTCTGGCCGAGGAGAATGCATTATAGATTTTCCTCTCCACTCGGGTTACACATTCGCCTTGAGGCGTTGATTGCAGTTGTTAAACAATTTAAGAGAACAGGAAATTTCTCCGAGTCATGGAATGTGTATGATCATAAAAACGGGAGGAAATAAACAAAAACACTCAATGTTTGGCCGATGAGTCACACCAGTCACCGTTCAGAAATGTGTAAGAGTTAGCGTCATAAAAAATAGTTCTTATCACGTGAACTTACGTTTGGTTTATTATTTATAAGTTTGGATTCATTTACTCTTTTAAATTATTTACGAATTGTTTATGCACCTTGACTTACTTTTGATTTGGGATTTATTTACCGAATATCGACGATCAACGACCTAAGACAACGATTTGCATTGGTAATGCTCTGGTTCTGGCTCAACCCTTTAAATTTGGAAATCAATTGAGGGGCAAACAGTGTCAAGGCATTGACGTCAAGCCTTTGGAGGGGCGGAAGTTCTGGAATGAGTAACAGAGCTCAACGTTGTTAGGTTTTATCAGTTGTCAGGTTATGACTAGGGGGGTGCCCTCATCATCGTCGACGCCTTCGTCGCGTAAATAAATCCATCATCAGCATCTTCCATTAGCGATCTCCCCTGAAGACTAGATGATGGATTGCATGATGGGGAAATTTTTTGGATTTTCCATTACTATCTGGACAGCCTGACTCGGTAAACAAAAGGTTATTTATAACACGCATTTTGCGATCTATATTTAGACGCTTATTGCACAGGCACAGGGACAGTGGCGAATAATTCCAGAGAAAAATATGGCCAAAAACAGGGCCCAATCGGATGGAATACCTTGGGCGAGCGCATATCTTATCGGGTTTGTGTGTTGACATTTTATTTTGCAAATATCTAGGAGGGTGAAAATACAACTACGAAAGCTCCAGAGATAAGATTAGATTCGCGTTTGGGCTATATCAACACCAGATACCAGATTGGCAACAGAAACAGCCAGGGAGCATTCATGGCGATTACTGCCAGCAATGTATAATAAAACCATAAATCGTGGCAGTGCATTTGTGGCTCTACCAGAGAACTGGAACGACGACGAAAAATTCACTTGTGCAAATAGATCAGGGAAAGACGAGCCGGCGAAGCGCTGTGCAAATTTGTAGAGATCTTTCTCAGGAATCCCAAAAAGAGAGATACAGTTGTTTGCGGCACGAAGTATGTGTTTTGCGAAAGCTTTACAACAGAATTGCTCAACTTTAAAGGCTTAGCAAGTTGCTTTCGGGTTAATTGTTATTTAGCTTGAATTTGTTTTGCCTGGAATTTTTCTAAAATAAAGTTCTGTGTGTTTATTTGCAAAGGATTTAGCACGTTTCTTCTCTGAGAGCATTCCAGATTAAGATTAAAGAGTTAAAGAGTTACTTTCTGAAAACACTCAACTATATTTGCTGTTTCAGTTTAAATCAATTCATGTGACACAGTTTCCCCATTTATATTTACACATTTGAAAGCATAAAATCCAAATTGAGTTACAACCCCATCGCATCATCTCAATTTTACAGCACACTTTAAATTATAATTGGTCTATAAAACTCTACCCCATCGATATCCACTTTTTCTATATCTTTCTCTCAAGTCCGCAGCATATATAGCTGACAATTCCAATTTGTTCAAGATCCAAATTACTTGATGGCGCTGTTGAAATTAGTCAGATAAATCAACAAACAGTTTCGGATAAGCGTTGCGTAAATCAAAAAATTTATGTTTAAGATTTCTAACAACAAGAAAAACTTTATGGATTCAGATGTGTGTTCGTTCTCTTCGCCGTGTCTTTTGATTTATAAGGTCAAAGCGTGGACCGAAATAAATGTTTGGATGTATGGATAGAGGCACGGGGCCAAAACGTGGGCGACCCCCAGATAGATGCCCAAAAGACTCTGTCGGAATACCCCCGAAAACGATCATTAACGACGCCATCTGACATATTTGGTTTAATGGGTCAAGTCAGGCAATGGCTGCGCGGAAGAAAGTCCGAACCGATCGCGTTCGATCGATGCTAATCTCGAAACGATGAGTGTGAGATACACAATAAAGCTTATCGCTTGGTTTTCCCTAAATACGCATTTTCCCACCTCTATCTCGGGATTCTCCTCCATAAATCTCCACTGACTCTCCGCTCTGTTTCTTCTGCTGTAATTTAAGAGCAATTTATTAAATGCCGCAACGCCTTAATCTGCAACTGGAAGATCTCTTTTCCCCCCCAAACTGCATAAATTAATTCGAGTTCAGAGAGTGGAGCGGCGTGCGTGACATATTTTTACCGCCGATGCGTCCCAGAACTTGCAGAAGTATCTGTCGAGCGCCGATTATCATCACAGAGAAGTATTTATTTATGGCAGCAGCTGGATCAAACGATCTCTGCGGAACCTAAATCAGTTCCCAGGATGGAAACCCTCAACTTTGGGCTTTCCATCGATTGCATATTAAGTACAGATCGAAAACAACAATTATGCAATCAAATACAATTGCATGTTGGCATTTCACCGGGAAATATCCAACACAAAATGTTGGTTTTTCGGTCGTATTCCAAAGATATTTCAGCTGCCGTCACGTGACGTGAAAATTTGAGAATAAACACCGAAATAATTCTCAATTAAGGAATTTCCAGCACGTACACGTAAATTCTTCACTTTTTTCCGCCGCTTTCCACTTTCTTTCTTCGCTTTTGGTTTTGTTTGTTCTCCTCTCTTTGTGGAAAGGCCTTTCCATACGGTCTTTCTGTACTTTTTCTCGTTTCTTTAACTTCAACTGCTGGCAGAGTCAACGATTTATGCATAATTTTCATAGCCAATGTCAGAGTCGCAGTCAGAGCTCATAATTTGAATGCGACAGCAGAAATATGTTGGCGCCAGTGCAGTGCAATGCCTCGCTTTAAGCAGTAACTGGTGGCCACCGCTGCTCCACTGCGATTCCCATTTGCCGGATGAGGCACTCCTAGTCGAGGCTAAAAGCATTTTTGGCCTGCCGCGCCAATTGCCATTGGAATAAATTCATAAATCAGGCAAAGCGCCACTCGCCACTCACAAAATCCTCCAATGAACATAGTTGTAACAATAAAACGTGCAGCTCGAAAATTTAAATTGTTTGGATAAAAAGTGGCTGAAGCAGAAGAGCGAAGCAGAAGGAGCCATTGAGGGGACGTAAAAAATATATTTACAACCAACAAGGTACACACAAAACGAAATATAGATCTCACTTAGCGAAGACATGAATGCAGTTTAGAGTATTTTAGATTATGTAAAATTTAAAAATTAATTTAACTAAAACTAGAGATCTGTAAAATACCCAAATATTTGTAGAACTACAACAATATTCCTCAAAAACATAAAGAGAATTCCTGTGAAAATAAAACCCTCGCAAATTTTACTAATTCCTAGATATCTCTTTAAAATAAATTGTTTGGATAAAAAGTGGCTGAAGAGCGGAGCAGAAGGAGCCATTGAGGGGACGTAAAAAATATATTTACGACCGACAAGATATACACAAAACGAAATATAGATCTCACAAATCAAAGTCATAAATGTAGCTAAGAGTATTTTAGATTATGTAAATAAAATTTGATTTGTGTCTTTTTATCTATCAAATTTAAGTTAGACTTAAAACAGTGAAATATTTCTAGAATTACAACAATATTCCTCAAAAATATATATAGAAAACTCCAGTGAAATCTAAATCCTCGCAAATTCTACTAATTCTATATATACCTTTTAAATAAAAGTATTTCCAGAAAAACCCTTTACCCTGGTGTCCTTTAATTCTATAAAACACCTTTTAAGAAAAGTCTGCAATCAGGAAGATATTGAAGAAGTAGATAAGGATAAAACATAAACACAAGCCAACAAAAACAATCTATGGTAAAGTTTCTTGCTCCGAGTTTATCTGCCTTTACTCAGGAGTCTCGTATCATAAATAGCCTTTGCCTTTTCATCCTTTGTCCCTCCTTCTTCGCAGGACAACAAACTTAAATTGCGCACATCTTTCGCCAGCTCCGGAAAGGTTGATTAACCCCTCGAGATGCGAGATGCTGTCGAGCAAAACAAACGGCGGAAGCCAGAAGGACAACCTAAGGATAATTCAAGTGACAGAGAGAGAGAGAGAGAGAGAGCTGCCAGCTCTCGCAGATAAATTCAGCAGAGAGAACGCTGACAAGCGACGTGAGACGGAGAGGTGAGGTGTGGAGGCGGTCGTGGGGTGCCCCGGGTGGGTGGTGGAACAACCCCCCGTGCGAAGTGAAAATGCGGGCAAGTTCAGAGGCAAGGACATTGAAAAATCGAACCCAAGGAATAAAAAACAAAATCGAAAGCGAGCAGCCACCCCTGCAAAGATGCGGGATAAGTCAGGACAAGACTCGAGTCTCCCAGGAAAAGTCAAACGGAGTGGAGTCTTGGCTTCTTCGATAAGCCAAGAGCCAAGTGGCCAATACATTATACAGTCTAGAGAGCGGGCTCCACTTAATCAGCTTCAGATAGTTGGGAGCCATCTCCAGGACCACCCCAGTGGCGGCACTTCTACTCCCACACCACTCCACTCCACCCGCAACCCCATGCAAATTATGTTTCGCATCAGGGAGCATCTGATGAATGACGTGACTCGCACAGAAGCCACCACCGCGTCGCACCGCGCTGCGTCGGACGCCCCTCGTTTCTCCACGGGAATCAGGCAGTCAGCAGCCGTAGGTAGCGGTTGCCAGTTGCCAGTTACCAGTCGGGAGTCAGATCCTGACTTTTGTTCACATCACGACCGACGTCGACCGACACGCTCCCTCTTGGCGGTGTTTACATAACATAGCAGAGGGCGCGCGTCCGCGTCCACGTTCTCTCTTCACGCATGCGGCCTCCTCCTCTTAGGGAGGCACAGCCTCCACCTGGACGGGACACAGCAGCCGGCGTGGCTCGGCTTGGCTCGGCTCGGTTAGCCGGTGAAACAGTGGTCGCACTTACGCTACTACGCACTCTGCGTAGCCCCACAATGGCGGTGTGTATCCGCATCTACATTGTATCCAACCTCTCGTATCTGTATCTGTATCTGTATCTGTATCTGACCACATAACGAGGTTAGTTCAATGAGTTTGCCAGGAGATGCTGGGGCAGGCTTAGCTAGGGAACTGCAGTGAGAGTCAATAACTTGTACCTGACATAAACTCTTCTTTATAAAAGATTATAAACAATCATCGGAGGCAACTTTCTGATTAGTTTATCACAAAGAACAGCATTTACCTCGCAATGAAACAATAAAAAATATATTAAGATTAAGACAGTATTTCGCTGATAAATGCAGAACCGAGCGAGAAGTCAAGATAGTTCTTGGCAAACACAATCAGTAGAATGTAAAAAAGTTTCAACAGATTATATTTAATAATTAATCAGTTTAAAAAACCTCTTCCATAAGCGATAAAGAACAGAAATCACAAAAACCCTTGCAAAGTCGGACCATCTTTGATTCTTTACCAGGATTCTCTATTCAACCCTTTTCTCTATTCAACTGTAACTTTACCCGCTCGAGTCCACCTCGCCTTGCAGTCAATGAACACACGACGCCCATCCATCCATATCCATTATCCATTCCATGTCGACTGGATTTAACCTTCCAATTAGCGTCACGTTAGCCTGGACTGGACTTGTGTGTACACTTACCTGCGCACTTTTCACCCGGTGCAGAGTGCCGCCCGTGATGACGCCCGCCGTGGTTGCCTTGGCGTGCATGGCCACTGAATTTATGACGTACTGCGTCGGCTGTTGCGACTGTTGCTGCTGCTGCTGCTGCGACTGTTGTGGCTGCTGCATGACCGAAGGCGTTTGGATTTGCGGTTTGGGCAGCGCCTTGCCAGGTGCTGTCTGGGCTGTGCTGGCAGCGCTCCTAATTGAGTTTTCTGGTACTCGGTTTTCACTTGTTTGGCACTCCATTGATGGCTCCATAATTAGGCCTGCTGCTGCTGCTGCTGATGTTGCAATTTATCTCATGTCTGAACGGGCAGAAAAACACGCATCTGAACTAAACCAAAACAACATCCAAGCAAGAGTGAACGGACGCGAAAGAACTGGCTTTGCTGGCGGCTGGCGGGTTCAACTGTAACTGATTCGCACTTGCAGCGGCAACCTGCGGCCGGGCGCCGTCCTTCAGGGGGTGGTTTGCTCCTTCGCATCCTCCTCCTCGCCCAAGTGCTAACTTTATCTCGCTTTTATCTGGCGAGAGCAAGCGCAGCAGGGAGAGAGAGAGCGAACCACACAGTGGAGAGACGTAACAGCAGTTGGAGCCATCGTCAGGGCCAGGGGCACGTGCTGCTCCTGATAAGGAGGAGCATACGGGATGGCGGAAAAGCTGCCCGGATTTAATTAAAAATTATTAATGCTCTACGCGCCTTCACTTGGCAAATGGTTTGGAATGACGGCGCCTTTTTGGGATCAAGGCGAATATGTATGTTTCCCCAATTAGTTGTTTCATTTCCAGTATTTGCATTTCAATTAAAAGTTGTTCTTGGAACAAGTTCCTCAAATGTACAATTATTTCTTGAAATACTGTCACAAGAATTACTTAAAAGCAGAGACAGTTTACAAGCAAAGCAAAACTCCCGTTGAAGAGGAATTCTCTTGATGAATGAGTCAGTTTATAAGTTAAAACAGAGATATTATTCAGTATTAGGAGTAGGATAACACCTCTGGAAACTATTAGTTAGCACCTCAGTTATCCACGAAATTATTGCTTTGCTAGATGGAAATTCAAACATCTCAAAAAAACACCAAAGACTCTCAGAACTTTCCCCTGGAACCGTCAAAGTCCTGTGAAAACATTTCAAGATGTCCCTAATCCGCACCCGAAATACCGAGTCCTCTTTCAAGAGTGCTAATGACAGACCGAGCAACTTGGAATCCGACAAAAAGAAGTCGGTGCAGCTCACCCAGCTCTTTTCCGAGGACGCGAGAATTTCCAAGAAGAAGGAGGCCACCGTCCACTACTACAATGTGGAAACGCTTGGCGATGTGGAGTACAGAGCGCAGATCAAGGTGAGGACTAAGGATCTAAAAGATGTAATAAGTAAACTTCCAAGATGAACTGCTGCCACAGGTGATGGAGGAGGTGGACGGCGAGCAGGTGGACATGACGCCCAAGCCGATCACAAACGACGCGATGGTGGAGCAGTTCATAAAGTTCAATCTGAACGTTCTCCACCAAATGACCAACTTCAACACAATGATGTCCAGGAGCACCATGCGATCCCGCACGCGGTCCAGCACGAGGACAGGACTCGGTGGCAACAAGCAGTCCATTGATGATATCATGAACGGGGTGAGCCGCTAGCACATCTCATCTTCATTCCATTTCAAAACCGTTCTTTTTCAAGATTATGTTCGAGACAATAAACTTTGACCCGTACCACGTAGTGGAAGCCCCCAGCACCACGCACGAGCCGAAGCCCTTCAAAAAGTCCTTCGTGAAGATCACGTTGCGCAAGTCAGAGTTCTTCGAGCTGCACACCCAGTCGCAGACGACGGTGGCCAAGGGCACGCCCGAGGGCGACGAGGCGGAGCGGGACAACAAGACCTATGACTATCTCACGCTCGGGAAGGGCAAGGTCCGGCGTCGCTCCGACAACGATGCCCAGACGGACACGATTCTGTTTGTGTCGCGGGCGGTGAACACCATCCTGCTGACCAGCGCCACCGTCGGCTCGTACGTGTCCAACTTCGAGATGTACGACACGCTGAACAACGTCTCGAGGGAGGCGGCTGTCTCCCACATGGGCTCGATGAAGGATATGCCGTCACTGTCGCTGACGGACGACTTGATGTCGGCGGAGGGATTCGAGTACGAGGAGGCCCTGGCCGAGAAGCACAAGATCACGGCCCAGATGGACCGACTGTTGAAGAGCTCCGAGTTCCGCAACGCCGTCATGTACGTGGGTCGAACGCTGGCAAGCAA
>VNJS01011225.1:0-10560 GCA_008042575.1 Drosophila watanabei | reverse complement strand
AAAGTTCGACTTAACTCAACAATACTGTAGAATATCTACATAAAATTTACAGCTTTTAGATAAAGGCGAATGAGCGGTATACAGATATGCATAGCTATCCGCCAAATATAGGATATATCTACACGCAACATTATCAACCGCAAGCAAAGTGGCGGCGTTCCGAAGTTTTCTTCCTTTCTTGTTTATTCTCCATCTATAATATATATATTTGTGCGCGTCTGAGCGTCACAAGCTGCAAAACTAAGGGACTAGATTTCGTATAATCGGACAGTCAGACGAACGGACTGACGTACATGGCTAGTCAAAAGAAATATATATTATAGGGTGATGACTTCTTCACTGCGTTGCAAATTTCTGACTAAAATTATTACACCACTGCAAGGGTATAAAAATGAAGTGAAGTGTAGCCGTAGAAGTGGAGCGCGATGTGAGCAAAGCAAATGGAATTTTGACATACCTTTCAATTTCTACGCAAACTAGTCTCTCAGTTTTTTAGCTATCTGAATGAAATGAGTCAGATCATCAGATAGCATACGCGATAGTTTCGGAAAATCTATAATAGGTTGAGAGTTTGTTGAGATTTGTAATGACCCACTTCACTAAATATTTGTGGAGAATTCGCCTCTTATTCTATAATAAATAATAATTATAAAATAAACAACGCGTCATACAATGAAAATATCATGTTTGTAACACCATCATTTTGTTACACTATAGAATAGAATAGAATAGAATAATCGAGTTTGAGGTTGCGGTTTCTTCTTTTGGTGTACCTTTCAATTTTTCTTTCGATGTCAATTTTAATGTCGAATTAGACATGCCCACAGTTTGCTGACTTTGCTGAATACTGTGATCAGTGGAAAAACCTACTTATCACAGCTATGTGATTATAAAACGGTGAAAGGAATTCAATGACCCCTACGTTACTAAAACATTATATACCTCGTTAGTTCGTCCTATCTTTATATATGGATCTTGCGTTTGGAGCCCTCAGTATTTAGTATGGAAACGCATCAAATATGCCCAAAAAAACTTTTTACTTTTCGGTCTACGAGGCTTAAACTGGGATTAATTTGGGGATTAGATTGACATCATATTCCAGTAGACTCCTTTTAGTTAACTTACCTTCCTTAGACAATCGTAGAACTATTACCTTTATTTACAAGTTTATCCGTGGTAACGTGGAATGTGCTGACTTGTTAGGTCAGAGTTTTTAGAGTTTTATGTGCAAATTATAATGATTTGTACACAATAACACCTAACGGAGATAGCATTCCTAGACCAAAAACCTTAATCTTAACTCACTAAGTACATATGCAAACAAACCGATGTGCCGGAACTTACAGACCGTGCGCTTACTAACTGGGCTACTGAGGCAAATCAAATATTAATTTCGAAACCCAAATATGAATAATTACAAAGCTAGAGCAATAAAAATATCTTTCTGCCTCAATCTCTCTCTCTGAGCTAAAAAAAATATATATTATTTTGTATAACTTGCACTGAATATATACTTGCTTTTACAAATTATATTTTTTTATTGTACTGTCATAGCTTTGAATATTTTTGTTTTTTTTTTTTATATATATTTTTTAAACTGAATATATTAAACTGAATATATAAATGGTTTGACATTCGTTTACCTCAGGGTCAGTTAGGGAGTCCCATGTAGTAGGTGTTCGTATACTAAAGGGTGATAGGTTTGACGTTTGTTTACCATAGGGTCAGTAGGGGAGTTACCCATACACGCACTAGTTAGGTATCTTATTCATGCATGTAAATTGGCAGTACTGTAGGGTAATTATAAAAAAGAAGTTGTTAAAATGTATTCCAAATAAATAAACAATGATAATAAATTCCGAGCGAACGGAAAATTAGTTTTGCTCGGATTATGTGAGATCGTTTCTCGTGTTCTGATTGCATTTTGGGCGGTTCTTAAATTTGCCTGGACTATGTACTGAGGATCGCCCGGGCGTCCCAGTATTACATCGGCCGGATTTCTGTCTATGACAAAATGGATAGATTTGTTTTATCTGGCCGTACCCAGAAAAATTAATTCTTTTGCGATCGTATGAGAGTTCAACGCTGGATCATTGTTGCAGTAGATGGCCCTAGCTTTAGAGAAAAAAGGCATCAGTTGTAACAATGGTGATTTCAGATCCTCTATGGTCTTAGACGGTCGTCGATGTAGGTGAGGAAGTAATTTTTATCTGTTGAGAAGCTAGGATATTGACGCTTTTCTTTAAAAAACTTGATTCCCGCGCCGCTATCCTTATCTTTGCATCGTACAGGCTCTTAAGAACCAAATCTACGTTTTTTACATGGGCATGCTTATCTTTGGAAATGATAATTACATCATCTATAAGACGTAGCAGAACTTTCCCATCTGCTCTTAGATCGCAGATGTCGTCAATTGTTCTTTGGAAGATGCTTGCTGCACTTTTGAGGCCAAAGGGCAAGACTTGCAATGTGAGCATAAATACATATGTATAAACTCACATAGCTTTGGTGAAACATATTCAGTAGCTGTAAACATCCGTCGTTTAGTGTTTAGTGTAATGACGGGTACATTTTGATACCATGTTGGTACAGTGTATATTCGGTATAAGCGCTTGCTACATCTACCTTCAGTTTAAAAATACCATATTAATATGACCCTATTTTCTAATTTATAGATATGTTGTGTTATATGTTATGTTTTAGTTATTTATTATTATACCATTGCAGGGTATTAGTGTTATATGTTGTTTTAGTTATTTATTATTATACCATTGCAGGGTATTATAATTTTAGTCAGTTTGCAACGCAGTGAAGCCGACCTTAAAAAGTATAAATATATCGTTATTTATATCAGAACCATTTTTTTTTTTATGAGTTAAACCATTTTGGCCTATCTTTATGGACTATAAATGTTTTTTTTTATTTTGCATAATCGTCTTTACTATAAAGTGGGTCTATTTCAGTCGATTTATTAAATTCTTTAAATTCATAAAGCTGAAGTATTAAAACGGCTGCAGTATTAAAACAGTCAGTGAAGTAATTCAACCATATGTCACAATCATTTTTATCCACCAAAATTTATAAACCAATGTTTTGAATATTCGGTGACTCCTTTCAATGGTACCTAATATCTGGTGGTGATAAGCTGTTGAGTAGGTATTACTTATTTTTATATACCTAAGCACATCATCTCAAACTGAATTTTTGTATTCTGCACCTTTGTCCGTTATGAGCATCTTCATTGGACCGTTCTTCAGTACAAAATTTTTAATTTTTACTTTAGTTACTTTCATTGCACTTTTATTTGTTACTAGTACTTTAACAAATTATTTTGTTTAATTGAATATTATAGTAACTGTATACTCATTGCCATTTTCCGGTTTCGGTCATGGTCCAATGGTATCTATTAAAACAATAGCAAAGGCTTCGTGCTTCAGCTATTAACATTGGTGCTTTTGTATGTCTTGTTATTTTGGCTTTTTATTTCTTGTCATGTTCTTCCACTAATAATGTCCTTTAACTTTTGCTAGCGTTTTTGTAGAGCCTGTGTGTCCGTTTTGTATCGGATCATCATGTAGGGTAGACAGTTTAGTTACTCTTTCTTATTTCATTTATAATTTGGGTCACAGGGTTAATTTAATTAATCTTTTGCACTTATTCTTGAAACAATCTAATGTAACATGTTCAACGATTTTTTTACTCGGTGCCACTTTTAGTTGAGCATATCATCTGGGTAGGTATACCTAGGACGTATGATGGAGGGCGGTCGCTACTGAGGGTGCACGTGAGGTGTCAGGTTCTAGCTTGGTCGGTATTTGGGAGTGAAAAGTTCTATATCGTCAGACTATATAATACTATATACTATACTAAACTATACAATCCTAAATTTCAAGTGCTTTATGACGAGTTATGGGACGGACATAAACGCAAAGGGAATATGGCAACGGACTAGGCTTACATTCAATTGGACAAACATCGCAAGTGCGGCAGCAAGATGGCAATAGCTGCTCGTTACGCCCACCCTTCCTTGATTTCTCGCCTCCTGGCGACAGGGATATCAGGGATACCTATGGTAACGGCTGCGATGAATCATTCATTCCCTGTTGTTTTGGTCCCTGCATGATCCCAATTAGGAAGTACTTAGCAATTCATTTGTAACTTTATTTATTCTTACAAATACTAATTTAAATGATAAGACACCTTTAGAAGATGGGGCCGGTATAATAATTCTACTATATAATCCAGCCTCACCTTACAAATACGACTAATATTACGAATAAAATACTGATATCAATAACAAGCCTTACATATTTATACGAAAATTCTAACTTTTAAAGTCCATACGTTTTTTCATTTAAAATTAAAATTCATTAGATTGCTTAAAAATTCATGATTTAATGTCAGCAGCTTCAAAATGTGAAAGGATGCCGCTGAGAGACACCAAACGAAAAAGGTAAATACAGATCAACTCTCAAATTATGGATTTTATTCGACTAATCGCTCTCCTCTCTTACTTTCCGCCCTTAAACTGCATTTCACTTGTATGTGAGCATAACTTCATCTTCTCAACGAAAATTCAAGGGCAACAACACTAGTGTTTTTGGTGGCTAAAGCGCTTAACTAATTGCGGTTCATAATTTGCACTGGAAAAATTATATAAAAAACCAAAATAAATAAAATCTTCTCGATTGCTAATTAAACCATTTGCCTAATTTGCTAAATAAAAACTAAATTAACGTAGTCTACCGAAAAATTATTTTGGTTTTTGGCTGGTTTTGCTTTAGAAATTAGCGAGAAGGGGTTATAGCAAATAAAAATGGAGAAGGCAGCTAAGGCCTCCATGTAGGGCTCTTATCCTCAGGTTTTCAGCACTCTTTTTTTCCCCGGCGACACTCGGTTTCCTCCGAATTGGCCGCACGTTCTCCACTTCCACGAGCATTCTTCTGACGCTTTTCCCCGGAATTTTGCCGGTTTTCTCGCTTCGCCCGCCGCTATTACGCTCTCGCTCCCGTTTTGTCCGGCGGTTTTCCCATAGGGTGCGTAATGCACAAAAAATATCGCGGAGAGAGACGGAACTGCGTTTTAGCTATTTAGCGGCGAGGTTTGATGATGACGTTGATCCCAGCTGGCCACTTAGAGCAGCTCCCAATTACAATTTGGCTGGAGCTACGACACACAAATTACCATATGTTTTTATATATAAATTGCGACTGACGACACTCACCCCTTTATATAACAGATTGCTGGTATTTTTCCGAATAACAAATTAATGCGTCCCCGAATGCCTTCTGGTGCCGTTCCTCCTAATCGAACTTCTTCCCTTTTTATGAGTTCCTAGAGTGCGCTCGCCTGTTCCGTAAATCTGGGTATGAACCGGCGGTACCATGATGCCATGCCTAAGAAGCCGTTCACTTCTTTCGTTGTTTTTGGTGCTCGCATACCTTTTTTGGATCGGTCCTGATATCCCGATCGCTCACCACATGTCCTAGGTATTTCAGCTCTTTCTGGAAAAAGTGACACTTTTCCGGGTTTATCCTCAGGTTTGCCTTCTGTAGTCTCCTGAACACTTCCCTTAGCTTTCCAGGTGTTCTCTCTTGTCTCGGCGAGTGACTATGATATCGTCCAGGTGTGCAAATGCGAATGGTTCCATTTTCGGACCTATTATTGTGTCCAACGCTCTCTGGAACGTCGCCGTTGTCAGCACGAATAGCATAACCTTCCATTGGAAAAGCCCACGCCCCGGTACCGTGAACGCGGTGTACTGTTGACTGTCCCTATCCGTTGGGATCTACCAGTAACCTAATTTCAAGCCTATTGTGCGTATGAACTGCGCTTCCCTTAACTGATCCAGAATGAAGTTCATCCTCGGTACTGCGTACGCATCCATTTCTGTCTTATCATTCAACAGCCGATAATATATGCACATTCACCATTCGTTTTTTTTCTTTTTTTACCAGTACCGCTGACGTGCTATATAGGCTCCGCGACGGCTCTATCAACCCTAAAGCCAACGACTCTTCCACTTCTTCGTTTATGATCGCTTGCTGTTTCGGGTTTCACGGGTAGTATCGTTATTTTATCGGTCTATCGTCTTTTAAGTGAATCTTATGGGTCTTGATGTCACTAGCTCCCTGCATTCCCTCAAATACTTGCCTTTTGGTTGCCAAGAAGGATTGGATTTCTTCCTCTGATGGCTTTCCTTCTTTATCGGTTTCCGTGTTAGATAGATCCTCCATGCTTCCTTCGTCTTTTACCGACGTTATTTCCAATTCAAACTGCCCGCACCTTAGGAAGCTGTGTGCTCCGGCTAAGATACCCATTTCCAACTGGATTCCGCCTGCGACCTGTTTCAGTATCAGGAACTTCAACTCTAACGATCTTCCACCAAATCGGATGACCCGTTGGCCAGTGTTATTTGCGACTGGGTTCTGTCCCACTTGCCCTGCTTCCCGAGTCTCCCGTGTCCACTACTCCTTTCGCTGTTCGGTCCCCAACGACTTTCTGGTCTATAATCTGAAATCCATTGCACGTAATTTGTTCTTCTTGCGCTGGCTCCACTGTCGTCCCCTGAGCTGCCAGCTTTATCTGCGTTTCCCCGTGTTTTCCGGTCCTGCCCTGCAACATTCCGTTGTTCTTACGCCGTTTCTTCCGCAGTCCCAGCAGAATAGCCTCGACGGGTTATTTCAGCTCCGGGCTGTGTGGCCGGTTCCACTACACAGTAGACAGAAATCTGGTCAGAGTTGTTGCTGTCCTGGCTCAGCCCCAACGCATACTCTCTTACCGGCTCTGTCTCTCGTTGCCGCAGTTGCGCGATCTGGGTTTCCAACTTTTTCTCGTACATCGGGTCAAAGAAGTATTTTAAAAGCTCTGTCAATAGTTTTTCCCAGGTGTCGATCTCGTTTGGTGTGGTGTTCCCACAATCGATCGCTGCTCCTTCCAAGATAAACAGCATTGTTTGAATAAAATCGTCTTTTTGGATTCCATTTCCGAATGCCCATTGCTCCATCTTGCTCAGAAATTCCAACGGGTTGCTCGTTCCTTGATATCGGATTCCTCAGCCTCGCCTCCGGTCTATGATTTCCGATTCGTCTTTCTTCTTTTTTTTTTGTGTCCATTCCGGTATACATTTTTTCTGTTTTCCCCTCGGTCTTTGTTACCAGTATCTCTGGTGCTGGTTTTCGTACGGGGCTTTTATCCTTATTGTGTTTCGCTACTAGCTCAGCTAGTCTTTGTTTAGTTCCCTTGCTGTAATCCGACTTGCTGGTGAACTTTTCTGAATTCCTCGCTATCTCCTGTGCCGTATAATCCAAATTCGGCTGCGTACTCTGCCAGGCACTCCTTTGCCGCCACGTATACCCAGCTTGACATTCCTCTATAAGTGTCGTTTTCTCTTGCAACCACTTCTGTTCGGGCGCCACTATGACGATCCGTCGCTTCCGAATGGCTCAGGGATGGCCAAGATTCACCTCAGACATTTATTTATGTTCAGGCGTAGTTGCTACAAGAGATTCCAACCCGGTCCTAGAGGAGAACGAAAGGAACGTTAAACAGTAATCGAGTATTGACCTTTATTCTTAGACACTAATTAAATGCGAAGGTGTGAGAGTACACTCGGGTCCGCCAATTAAGCAGGTTTGAGAATCCACTCGGGTCTGCCCAATATGAGAAAGTTTGAGAGTCCGCTCGGGTCTGCCAATTAATGAGAAGGTTTGAGAGTCCACTCGGGTCAGCTAATTACACAGGTCGACAAAAATCGCACTATTTTCTGCCCGGAGCATAAACGCAATAGATTCAAAAAGATCTTGATCTGTACATTGCTGACTCGAAAACCAAAAGTTTCCATCACGTACCAGTTTTGAGAAAATCGCGGTATGTGCCTTTTTGGCACTTACATGCCCCAGAGCTGGTATTAGGCTTAAATAAAAGCCTCATCTTTTTTCGCCAGCTATAATGCTTTTTCTGAACTTACTTTTGACCCAAAATTCTGCTATATTGGAATTAGGGCTCCAAAATTCAAATTGTAACGGCTCGTCTATGAGTTGGGAACTTGGATGTTATATTATAACAGTAACTACGAAGTTTTCAACCTTAAGCCGAGACTCTCACATTTTTTTATATATTCTTAAGGTATTGTAATTAAACAAAAAAATATGTATAATTACATTCTGATACCAAGGCGCAACTGGCTTAATGCTGTTTTCAAATTCTTCAGTGAAGATTTGAGAAGTTTTCTAATCTGATCTGCAACAAATATTGCCAATGCATAATGCATACAAAAATATACATTTGCCTTGCGGCCGAATCATAACTCGCTATTTCTTAATGGTCAGAAAATATATCCGCAATGCGATCGGCGCAGAAGAAGAACCACATATACCAACCATAATAATTAAAAATAAATAGATACCAAATTAATTTCTTTAAGTTTATTTTATATACTCTGAAATGGCTCATATTATGGCTTTTGGTTTGTGGATGACCATAGTAGTCATTAGTTTGTTCAGTAGTCGTCTTCTTCGTGTAAAATCAAGGAGAACACCCCAAAAAGCCTTCCAACTGTGCGGCCCTGCAATGAAGAGTATACAGGTACGTTTATACAATGTGATGTCGTTTTTAGAATTGGTGTCCCTTTTTTGCGTACCTGTAATCCGTCTACAAGCTAAGCTTTCCTTTAAGAAGGCATCGAAAAAGACCATCTGTAATTCAGTATAGTTGCAGTATCCATCATTGAGAAAACACGGATTGGCGTTGCTTTCTATACAACTGTGGTGGCACTGGGCACAGCTCTGGGGCACGTAAGGTTTTCGCGTTATTAGGCTTTGAAAAGTGCCAAAAGGGCACTTTTTCATACTTTGACCGCGATTTTCTCAAGATTGGTACGTGATGGAAACTTTTGGTTTTCGAATCAGTAATATACAGACCAAGATCTTTCAGAATCTGTCGCGTTTATGCTCCGGTTTTTTGTCGACCTGTGTTCTTATTATTATTATTATTATTATTATTATTTATTGTAATAACAAATTAAATTTATAAATTACAATGTGTTGAAGCCGGAGCGACTAAGGCCTTCAGGCCTTCAGACCTTAACTTCAATTCAATTTAGTTGCTAATTCGTTAAATTTAATTGTATTATCTGGTGTTGTTTCTGGTAGGAGTTGTATTGGTGTGCGGATATGTAGGGAGGTGCATATTTGGTTTATGTAGTTGCAGTTGGTGGCGATGTGCTTGACTGGCGTTGTTACAGTAGTGGCAGACAGGTTCTGGGGTTCTTTTTGAATAGGTGTACTTGAGTTAGTTTTGTGTGTGTTAGTCAGTATCTTGTATAAAGTTTTGCCTGGTTACTGTTAATTGTTGCTGGGATGTAAGCTGGTTCTCTGTTTTGGTTAAATGTTTTGTAATAGTGGGTATAGTGGATGACCATCAAGTTAGCAGGGCAACTTTGGAAAATCAAAATTTTGATTATGCCATAATTTGCCGTTAATTATCCGTTAATTATTCGTGAAAGAAAAAAATTTGCCGTTCAATTTTTTATCCTTTTTTTTATGTCCTGCTAACTTGATATCAAGTTAGCAGGGCAACTCCTGAAATCCTTGACTTTTCCAAAATCTTTTTTAGCCAGAATTTGCCGTTTAATACCCCTGAATTATTCGTGAAGAAATAAAATTGTTTAAAACGTAAAGTTGCCAGCTTATAGAAGCTGGGCCAGGAAATTTTTTTTCGAAATTTGAAAGCTGGAATCGTGTGCCCACCGCTTAAAACTTTATTTTTTTAACGAAAAACGTGTGCCCATCTCTTAAAACTAAAAAATATCGTTTGCCCACCCTTTAAAAATAAATATTTAAAAAAGACACGTTTGCCCACCTCATAATACTAAATAATGTCGTTTGCCCACCATTTAAAACTAAAAAAATTGTTTGCCGACACTTTAAAAATTAATATTAGGTGTGCAGAGAATACCTCTTAGTAAAACCCAAAACAACGATCAACAAATTTTAACTCCTTTGCACAGGTAAAAATATTAACCTAAATAATGCATAAAAATCAGTTTTGATAATTGTTCGCATTCATTATAAATAAAAAAAATAAAAATTTCAGTTTTCCGTTTATTCAATTATGCACATGACAGGTCAACTAATTCTGGATAACTCCTTAAGGCAGGCGTCGGAACGAGATTAACGGGAAAAGTCAGGCAACAAAAAAGCACCATTCAAACACGGGCCAGACAGAGTGGCGAGTGCTTTGCTTTGTTGTTTCAAAGTTTCACGGTTCGCCGAACACGAACAAGAACCGTCTGCGCACCAGCACAAGCGGCGCTAGCGAGTTGTCTCAAAAAGATCTCGCTTGCGTTCTGTGGCAATTCCACTGAAATGAAAAGACTCGCCACTCTGTCTGGCCAAAGTTTATGGCAGTGGTGATATTTTTTTTGCCTGGATGTACCCGCCAGCCTTTTTTGCCTGCTCAATTCGGCGGAATTTTCGATCTTGAGTTTGCAACAACAAAGTAAAGCACTCGCCACTCTGTCTGGCCCGTGTTTAAATGGTGCTTTTTTGTTGCCTGACT
>VNJS01011211.1:0-15389 GCA_008042575.1 Drosophila watanabei | reverse complement strand
CTCTTTTTCATCTCATCTGTCAACGTGAAAAATCTAAAAATGTCTCGCAATCAATCGAAATTCACTCACATGCCAATTCCTGCCAATTTGGACGGAAATATATCAACATGGTGTCCTTTAAAAGTACAGTTCTATTTTTTTAGGGGTATTTCTAGATAACTAACTAGAAAACTAAATAGTTTTAAAATTAGATAAAAAAAATATTTGTAAGGAAATTTAGGTTTTATTACTTTAAAATCTATAATTGCTTGAACAAATTTTTTACATTTTATTTTCTTGCTAATATTTTCAATTAATACCAAATAAATATTTTAGGTTTTTGATGCTTACTTTTTTCAACAAAAAAAATCCCACACATATTTTTTAGGAATAATATAAATTTATTAAAATTAAGCACATTTTCAATTTTAGGGAAATTTCCAATTTCTTTTTATAATAATTCCAATCAAGAAAATTCCCAAAAAATTCCACAAAATATACTTAAATAAAAAAGAAGCTCCCAACTAGAGCTCTAAACATAAGATACCATAAAATACTCACCTTATTTTTTTCCTCCTTTTCAATTGCAGGTAAACAAACATAAAGAAGAAATGAAGTCGAATCAAAATCCCCTAATAAACTGCTAGAGTCTAGAGGTCAACCACAGCCTCTTATCTCCTCCGCCCACTTGGGATTTTACTCTTAGAAAATCACGTCACGTTCCACTGACCTAAACAAAAACAACAACAACCAGAACCAAAAAAGAAAAGCAAAAAATCAGAGCAAGTGCGCTTCCTCAAGAGAAATCTGGAAAATCCCAACGCGAATTCAATTAGGCGCCAAAATAGGCGAAAAGCCTCTAAAAAGGATCGGACAAATGTCAAGTCGCCAAATAATACAATAAAGTGTCAATTGTGTATTGCTAGCAGCGTGATATAGGTATAAAATAAATAAAAACTATAAATATATCTTTGTTGAAAAATACACTGCAAAAATTGAAGAAATAACAGAAGAACAAATGTCTGCGTCGGCAGTTGAAGTGAATGGAAATGTTTCGCCAGTGGAATTCCTTCAGAGGCAACAGGTGAGAATAGTATATTTTAAGAAAAGCTAAAAGTTTTTACAAAATATTTACATGTATATTTATATAACAGATAAATAAATAATATTGCAAGAAAACTAGGAAAAATATATTGACACGTATAATATTTTTCTAAAATATAAAGAAAAATATAATAACACAAATAAAACTTACCTTACCTTACTGCAGCTTTCTGCCAACTTGTTGATATTCACTATTTCCACTTTAAAGTTGTGTAATAAACTTTCAAATTAATTTATTTTGTCCAGTTTTTAGTTTATAATTTTTACACTTTTATTCATTTTTATATTTTTGTTTTACTTGTGACATATGTATTATTTGTCGTTTCAGTTTTAGTTGAGTTAAAATTAATTTCAAGCATTTTGTAAACATTCCACATTCCACGCCAAGAGAAAGGTGTTCCTTCTCTTTTCCGCTTGCCATCCAATTTACCACCCACAAGAAAATCCACAATATCCGTCATCCACTTGAAGTCCACATGTGCACACGTGCACTGCACACACACATACATAGGCACAAAAATATTTGTGAATTCAATTTAAAGCCAAAAACTCTGACACTTGGTCCGGCAAAAATAATTGAATAATAATTAAAATGCACACATGCGTTCGGCCTTAATTAGTTATAATCAAATTACTTAAATTTTCGTAGAGTACAGTTTTTTAAGCAAAACACCACTTGCAGTTTAGGCGCAATTAAACTGATTATTTTTCGTTTAAATTGAGCCTTAACCGTGTTAAATTGTGTTAAATCACAACAATGAACACTTCCTAAACCGTTCAGCCACTTAATTATGCATTATTATTAGCTAATTATAAGTTTATTAATGAATTATTTCGTATTAAACGCGACGACACTACAGTTTGATGTTTTTACTCGAAAAAGAAACGCGGGAACTAAGCCATATTTTACTTTGGCCTTGTTTCTCTTCTCTTCTTTTGCCAAAGCACCGTTAGAATATTGCTTTCTCGCTCACACTTTAAGAATGTCCAGCTTTTCGAGCAGACTTTGTGGCGCTGCTTCTGCGTCGGCGGCTTCTCAGTGTTGTCATGTTGGCTATGGTGAAGGCAAATATATTGTTAACCTAAATCAAGAACAAGAACCAAAATTTTAAATTAAATTATTTAATAATTACAAGAAATTTTAAGAATTCAAAAAACACGATACTTTTAAGTAATCAAAATCTTAATTAATTATATTATATAAATATAGTATTTTTTAATATAAAATTAGCTTGCTTTATCTAGCCTATCCTGTCGTTAGGTTCATCACTGATGCTTTTGCGTCTTGCGTCGGCGTCACACACTTTGCGGTCTCTGCTTTTCTTTTTCCTTTGTCCTGGCTGTTTATTGGTCAGTTTCCTCTTCCTGATCCTCTGCCGCGTCGGTCGCAGCTGTGCTTGGAAACTCCATTTTCGCATTTTCTTCTTTCGCCATCATTAGGCATTTTTCAAACGAAAAAATTATTTGGCGCGATCGGTTCTCTTTTTAGTCGTTCCCGCAAAATTGATTTTAATGTGTTGTTTTTTAGTGATTATTTTGTGAAAATTATCAATTGTGTGGTGAAAAAATTAGTAAAAAGGCAGCATGGAGAGGATATGGAGGGATACGGAAGAAAATTGGCCTTTCGAAATGGGAACTCAGTGCGCCGGCGTCTGCGGCATTTCCATAACGGGCCACTGGAGCGTATTCTATCGCTGCTGCCAGTTGAATTTCGAATTAAACGATGAGTGGAGTCTGATCAATCAGGATATATGGGTTCGTTTATTATTTGATTTTATTTGTAGATAAACTTATATTTATGGCAAAGAAAATGCAATTTTTATATGTGCGTATGTGTGTGTGCTTGAGCTTTTAAACCTGTTGCCTTTTGGGGAGCTTTTACTCCTGGTTAAGGGCTAAGGTTTGAGGAGCCGATAGCTTAAACTTTGTCCACTAGAGAACGCTGTTAGCAAATGTACTCGAGCTTTGTAGGGTTGTTTCCTAGAATAGCTGCAAAGGTGGCGCCACTCAAAGGACGAAAGTTTTACAAAAGCTGCCAAAATTCGCTTTTAAAAGCTTTTGCCTTGAAAAATGCGGCGAATTGGGAATTAAAGGAAAAAAATGAAAAATAATTTCAATAAAATATAAGTTTTTATGAAATAAAAGAAAAGCATACTTTTCAGCTAAATATTTATAAATTTATTAAGCTTAAAAAAAACAATAAAAATAAAACTAATATTAAATTAATTACACAAAAGAGCTACAAAATCCTTAAAAAATTATTAAAAATATAAATCTTGTTTCAAATTTATTAAAGCAATAAAATTACCAATTCTTTAAAGACATTTACCCCAAAAACTCCCATAGAGCTTTTTTAAACAAAAAACACCCACATATCCTTCCCAAATACGGCAGGTCCTTAAACTCGATTCCCGCTCTGCCCGTTGCCCGGCCGATTCCTGCTAATTTGGTTAGAGCCTGGCTGTTTTTGACCAAAATTCAGCCAGACAGTCGTCGCTCCGACCGTTTCCACGGACTAGGCCAACTTTTATTGACTTCCGCCGCAGTTTCGCAACCGAAACGCAGAGTGCAAACTCCTGTCCTGGCTCCCAGAACCTCTATCTCCTTCTTCCCCCTTTTGGCCTAACGCAATCACAAACAGAAGAGACTGAAGAGAATAGGTAAAAAGGGGGATAGGTGGGGGGAGAGACAGCGGCTGGCCAAAGGCAAACATTCGAGCAGCGGTCAAAATCAACAGCAGTCCTTGTTGTTGCTGCTGCTGCTGCTTTGGCAGCTATCCGCTAGGTGGAGCCGCTGAAACCACCGAAAAACAGCGGCAACAACAACAACAATGATAGCCACTAAAATCACACATCTACACTGGGAGAAACGGGGAAGAAAAAAGAAGGATAATAAAAAAAATTTAATATATTTTTTTTTTAATTTTTAATAAAAAAAATATTGGAAGGAAATTATATACATATATTAACTAAACAGTTTTGTGTAGATACATTTTTTTACATATATTTTTTATAGAATAAATAAAAACTATATTTTTTATAAAATATATTTACTTACTATTTTTTATATAATATATACCCTATATTTTTTAATACAATACATAAAATATATTTTTATATTTTTTGATATAACAATTTTAATGTAATTTATTTAGTGAATTCTTAAAGAAATTTGACTCAAAAATTACAAAAATCTCTTACAAAAAATATTTTTAATTATAATGATATATTTTTAGTATTAAAAAAATGTTTTTAATGTATATTTTATATAAAAACATTTTTTTAATACTAAAAATATATAATGAATATAAAAAACATTTTTTTTAATACTTTTAAGACAGTCTTAAAAATAAACCCAAATATATTTTCATATTTCGTATTATTTCGATTCAAAAAAATATATTTTTTAATATTAAAAAAATATACATATTATTATTATTTAAACTTTAACTTGCAAATGTTTTAATTTGATTAAAACTTCCTCTTTAGAAATAAACTTTGAGATACATTTAATTTCATGATTTTTATCTGCTAGCAATATTTTCTCCCTGTGCACTTTTCACCACTCACTAAATTGAAATTTTCGGCGTTGCAAAAGTGAATTTTGTTTTGCCATTAATGGGCCAACTTTTGAGCTAATGCCGCCAACTGAAACGGCCAACAACAAAACAGAAAAACCAACAAAAAGAACCAAAAATTTCGTGTCTAATTGGATAAGCAGGCAAACCCATCAGCAACAACAATGCTTTAAAAATGCCAAAAAGGGGAAATTTGTGGGCTCTGTTCAAAATTCAAATAATTTCACACGGTTTTTCTTTTTTATTGTTGCGCTGCATGTGTTTTGGTCCTTTTTTGTGGCTGTGAATGTGGCAGGACGTTGATTATGCTATGAGCTTTGCAGATAAAGTTTTTTTTTCATGTGGTCTTTAGTTGCTTAATTATGACAAATCGTTATCCTTTTGATCCTCAGGCAGTTGGAGTTAATTAGCCGAGCTCATCGGGGAGACTCACGAATTGTGGGTTTTGAAATCAATTCATTTTGGTGCCCAAAAGTATGCCATGAATGTTAAATTGGAAACTAGAATTGCATTAAAGTTTATTTGTGGACGTTTTTAAATAATTTTTATAATTTTTAGATGTTAAACTAAGCAGATCCTTAAAAATTCCTTAAATTCTCTTTCAAATCTAATTAAGATCTTTTCAAATTTTATTAATATCTTTTTGAGTTTCCTTACTTCTTTTTATCTACTCAAAACTTTCTAAAACCTCTAATTAATTGATCTTGAAAAACTCTTAATCTCTTAGCTTTTTTTATATAATAACTTTAAAATTTCCTAAAAGACTTTTTTAATCACTTTAAATCTGTTCGAAATCTTCTTTAAATTTGCATTTAAATTTCTTTAAACATCTTTTTATTTATTTCAAAATCTGTTAATACTGTTTTAAAATCTCGTAAATCACTGTAATGTCTTTTTTAAATCATTTTTAAATCTCCCTAAGTTTCTATTACATTTTAATTATTTTCAATAATATTTTCATTGTTATTACCTCAAATGATATTAAAATAACATTCTAAAATCTCCTTGAAATCCTCCTAAAATTCTTGATTAAATATACCTAAAAGTTAACTCAAATCTCTTTTAATTTCTTTAAAATTTTCCTTAAAATCTCAAAAACTCAAGTAATCTAAAAAAGTGGTAACAAGAAGGACCCCCATTTTTTTCCTGTCAAGCGACCTGCTTATTATTGGCTCCTTGCATAAGGCCAGGCCTCTCCCAGCGACTTCATTTTGGCCATTTCTTGGCCAGTGGCCAACATGTCAATACCAATTCGCTCATCACGTTTTTTTTGACTGCTCCTTTTTGCTGCTGTGTTTCTTAAAATCAAACTGATTTGTTTCTATATAAAATACTGCGGAAATTATCATAGCAAAAAAAAAACGAGTGGATATATATCAGATGCTATGATATATATACGTCTTCGATTCAAGGAGGAAAAGGGAATAAAAAAGAGACACTTCCTAGAGCAAATTGTGAGAGAACTTGTACAGTTTTTACTTTTTTGTATTTTTTGGCCAGCAGCAAAGGGCAATCAAGATTTAGTCTGAGGGGATAAAGAGGTGAAAAGGGGGGATGGAAGCTGGGACGATACACAGCCTCTGGAATGGAGGCAGACATGCATGGCGGCATTTCCGGTTGCTTGGCACCATTAGTGCAACCAGACCACGCCCCCATCGGCAACGCCTTTGCACCGAAACTCAAACCCAAACCCGAAACTCTCCGATATATATTTTCCTCTTATTTTTGCCCAAGCGTCTTTGGCTTTTTGTTGAGATAAGCAGTTTTGCCATTTGTCTGTGCAACTTTTTCCCAAAAAGCTTTTCCTAGAAGTAAAAACTTGTTTTTTTGCACCGAACGTGGCCAAGGGAGGGGTCCTGCCCCATTTGACATGTGTTTGCTGCAGGAAGCCCGCCTTTCCTTGTGGCTAAGAACTTGCCAAGTTTCTCGGCGTCGCTGTAAGCTTCTGCCGGCCAAAAAAAAAATACAAAAAAAAAAAGAAAAATATATATATATTCATTATTTTGTTTTCATTTGCCGCCGCCGAGAGCTAAGTTTGCAATTGAATTTTATTGTATCTCCTTGGAATTTAGTCAAAAATAATACGCTTTATATTTTTTCCAAATAGATTTTTACGGGAAGAGTGCCAAAAAAAAGGAAAGCTGAAAACAGAGTACAAATATCCATTATGGGTCGGCCTTTTAGTGGCTGCTTTTTGGAAAAGTGCTGCTGTTTAAACTGATTTTTATGGTTGTTTTCTAAATTTTATTACCTACTTATCCCTCGAATTAGGTTTAATGGCGGTTAGCTTGTTTTTATAGCTATTACCTGAGCGGGGAACTAAATATAGTGAAGATATAGAAGATATTTAATCTTCGCTCTACATTATCATTTCTTCAAATCAAGAAATATTACGCAAATCAGCAAACGAAGCCAAAGCAAAAGGATACCGCAGCTAAATACATACAAAAGCCGAAACCAAATGAAAGGAAATGAGTGAAAGGATGTGCGAGTCCTGGGGAAAAGCGTGGAGTGAAACGGGAGGGGAAAATGTATCCCAACCTGAACCTACAAAATGCTTTTAACATTCTGCAAATGCTGCTCATACATTTTGGGCTTCATTTTACACGGGGAGAAATATTTAGAAATTATATACAAAGTATTTAATATTATTATATTATTTTTCTTATAGAAACAAACGATTTCTTAGTATATTTCCATTCTTAAATAACATAAAATGGAATTAAATGTTTCAAATCAATGAAATTAAATTTGTTAAACATTTGGTGAATAATATTTGCAAAAGTTTTCAGTCATTTCTTCTTTTCTTTAAAATATGGGCTTTAAATATTTATTTATTATATTTAAATATTTCTTTAAAATATGGACTTAAAATATATATTTTTTGTATTCAAATATTTCTTTAAAATATGGGCTTTAAATATTTATTTATTGTATTCAAATATTTCTTTAAAATATGGGCTTAAAATATTTATTTATTATATTCAAATATTTCTTTAAAATATGGGCTTAAAATATATATTTTTTGTATTCAAATATTTCTTTAAAATATGGGCTTTAAATATTTATTTATTGTATTCAAATATTTCTTTAAAATATGGGCTTAAAATATTTATTTATTATATTCAAATAATTTTTCCATTTATTAGCATTTTACACTTTTTCATATAGTTTTTCCCTTTGCAAAATTCCCCCTTAAATATTTATATTTTCCAAGCTTATATTTTTTTGTATTTGCAGTGTAGTTCCTCCCATTATTTATCCAGAATTTCCCCCTTTTTTTCCCCCCTTCCAAAACGTATGTGAGAGTTTGCTCTTTGCTAATGGCCTGATGACGCGTCATCGCCGTCCCTTGGGCGGCCTCTCTGTCTGAAGCCGAGCTCGCAAATTATAATTGAGTGCATGGCGAGCGCATTGAACTGTATGGGGAACAGCTCACCTCCATGGCTTAAACACAAACTAAAATGTTCAGAGTATAGTTGAGGTCAAATACCCATTATTTTAATTAGAAATTCAATTATACGGCATTAACTTTGCTTTGAAATTAATTTAAATAATTAAGATATAAGGCGAAAGAGGCTTTTCTAATCTAATTTGCTTTATTTAATATTAAAATTGTATTGTGCTAAATCAAATTCTTATAAACTATGCAGGGATGGGCACTAAAATTGAAAATTGGAGCCTGTCATAATCTGAAAGGAAATTTAATGGGAAAAATAATATTAAATCATTAATAAGTTTAAGCATCTTTTGGTGCTTAAATTATTTATTTTATTCTTAAAGCGAAGTGTTTGCCTTTTATATATATTTTTTTTTTAATATTTTTTATTTTTGTACTCTAAGTAAGCTTTATTTAAGTTAAAAAAACTCTTAAATGACCTGATTTTTAAAGTTTCCTAAGAAAAATATGAAGAAAAGAGCTCTGATTTATAAATCCCGAGTCATAAGATGCTCTTAAAATCTGTACAAAAGCTTTAAATATTTTTTATCATATGAAAATAAATATTTTACGTTTTTTTTAATGTTAAAAATATTTTTTATCATCTAAAAATAAATATTTTACCTTATTTTAATATTAATGATATTGTTTATCATCTAAAAATAAATATCTTACCTTTTTTTAAGCCCAAGAATAAACTATAATACCCTCAAAACCCACACAAAGTACAGTATCAAAGGACCTTCCTTGGCTACCGCGCCCACCTGTTAGTTTTTCTTCCACCATGTTTTCCTTGTGGTGAAAGGATACTCCAGGCGACGACCTCCGCTTAAAGATTTGAACTCCTCGGAACAAGGATGCTGGCTTCAGCTTCAGCTCCTGTTTCTGTTTCCTTTTCAGATTCTGTTTCTGTTTGCCACTTGAGACTCGCTTTTCTCTCTCTCTCTCTCGGTTTGGGCCATAAATTTCTGCGCCACATTTTGCCATTTTAATGAATGGTTTTTTTAATGCAATGTTTTTGGGCTCGTTACCGGGGCCCCGGTCTGCTTTAATTTATTGACTAATTTAGCCAAGAGCTAACGCTAGTAATAGATACTTTTAGGCTCTTGCCAAACCGTTTTTGCCTTTTTAATTAGACGCTATGTTTCTGGTTTTTTCTTCCATTTCTGCAACAGAATTTAATTTAATTAATGTCGATTTGATGGCAGGCACTCTTGTTGGATAAATAACCCCATAAAGATCCGATTAATTGGGCGGCAGGAGGAGCATCTCTCGCATCCCCAAAAGCTAACCAATTTGCGCTACAAGTGAATGGAACAACACATGTGTTTATGGCCTCGCCCCAAAAATACAACAAAGAGCAACCCCTTTGGCAAACCCGTTTAACCCATTAAATTTCACATTTATTCCCCCGTGCTCAGAGTCCTGTTAGCCAAAGCTGACTTGAGTTTGTGGCTAAAAAGAGATGAAATGGAAAGAAAAAAAAAGCCAAAAGTTATCAATTGTTATCTAATATATTTTAGGAAAGATATTAGGAATTAAATAGTAAAAAAAGTATTAATAATTGGAAGAACATATTCTTGAAAAATATTTTATTAATTTTTGTGTTTTCTTACATTTAAAACTTTCACAAAGAAGCTGTGTTTTAACACTTTTATTAAACATTATTATTAGAAATTAAATGTAAAAAAAAGTTTTTATAATTAGAAGATAATTTTCTTTGTTATATTTACAATTTTTACAAAGACGCTGTGTTTATATACTTTTAAATCTATGAAACATAATTTTTAAATTTATACTCACAAAACTTGTATTTTTCAACACCTTTTAAAAATGTTTTTTAGAAATATCACAAAACTTATGTTTCCCAACACTGAAAAGTTACTTAAAAATTTTCGATAAAAGCTTTCAAAACCTGTGTTTTCCAACACTTTCAAGTTTTTTAAAAATTATTTATGTTTTTTAATAAAATAAAGAAAAAATGACCTTCCTACTTTCGAATAAATTTTCTAAAACAAGCTAAAAACCTGCTAAATTTTGCAACACTGAACCTTCAAAATTTTCCGTTACCATATTTAGCCCCCAAAAAGTATGCTATGTTTTGTTTGCTGTTTTTTTTTTCGTCCATATTTTATTTGCTGCGTGCGAGATTTTATCTGCCTTCCACGCCATTGCTGATTTTTTTTGTGTGCCCTGTCCTGTCCCTGTCCCTTGGAGTTTTCCTCGCCGCCTTCCCTGGAGTTTTCCGCCCCTTTGGTGGACACCTTTTGTCATCGTTTTCGCCTGCTGCGCTGCGTTCTTCGCGTCCTGGGCGCGATAACAGGCATCATAAATCCTTGGCTCCTTGTAAATGGCACCCCGACGGATCCCACCCTTCGTCCTTCGTCCCTGGAGAGGGGGTGAGGGGAGAGACGCCTGTGTAGGCGCCGTTGACTGAAACAGAAACAGCTTCTGTTTCGCTTTTGGCCATCGTTTGTTATTGTTTGCGGTTAGTTGGCCACACTGCTCCTCCTCCCCGTTCCCTTTCCTCCCCACCCCCTCTTTACATATATCAAACTCAGAGGCAGGTCAGCTCCCGAGGGAGGAGAGGAGTAAGGGGGGGAAGGGGGGAGGGGGGGTGCGGGAGCCTGGGAAAATTCCTCCTTTAGTTTTCCCTTAGTCGCGGTTGGCTAAAGATTTAGGTGGCTTCGTTGAAAACTTTAGGCTTTGGACCGGGGGAGTAATTTTCAAAATGGAATTTCTATGGAAACTAAAAGGTAATAAAAATTAAATAAGAAGGGAATTAAATTAAATTTTTAAGAAATTAGTAGCTGTATTTAATAAATTTTTCGTTTAAAATGATATTAAATTCAGTATGACACAAACTGTTATAAAAGTGTAGAGTTTTGACAGATTTAAGCTTTAAAAAGTTAAGGTCACACTTTATATTCGGTATTTTAAAGGAAGTAACAAGAACGGTTACTTTTAATTAAATAAGAATGGAAATAAATAACAATTTTAAGGAATTAGTAGTTGAATTTAATAAATTTTCCTTTTAAAATAAGATTGAATGAATTATGACACAAACTGTTATAAAAGTACAAGAGTTTTGACAGATTTAAGCTTTAATAGTTAAGGTCACACTTAACACTCAATATTTTAAAGGAAGTAGAAGAACGGCAACTTTAAGTTTTTGACAGAATCTTAAAGCTTCTTCTTGAGTTTATATTTTTAAATATTTTGATATCTGCTCATTAATTTGTGCTTTTTTTTATTTATTTCTCATAGATCAACGTTTGTTATTTCTTCCCATTAATTTTTTAAAATTATTCCCCTAATGATTTATTTTACTTCCAGAAATTATCCCCTTCTTGATTTACTTTCCTGTATCGCTCTTTATATCCATTTCGCACACCTTTTCGCCTTCAGTTGGATCATTTATCATCGCATTTCCATTTTGGAATATTAAAAGTGATTTATCCTCAGCGAAATCCCCTCTTTTCCGCCTCTCTTACCTTGGCCAATATTAAGCGGGAGACTTTTCCAACTTATCGGCTGATGTTCATACACTTTACTTATTTTTCCCGTTTTTTCAATTTTGAAGCTTAGGGAAAATATTGTTGCTGCAACGCAATGGAAAAGCGTGGAAAACGGCGTAAAACCCTAGCACGTTGCTCATTTTGCCGGGAAAAGAGAGAGGGAGCGAGGGAGAGAGCGAGTGTTGGCGACAATTTGCCGGCCAAAAGGGATTAAAAAGTTGCCCAGGCGCTGGCGCTGGCGATTCTGCATTTATGCGGACGGGAAAAACGCTGCGGGGGGAGGGGAAAAGGGGGTCTTAGGCTAGTATCATGTGCAGCTTTTGCATCCGGTTGCAGTGCAAAAATTTCTCACTTTCTATGGCCAGGCTTTCTCTCTTGCTCCTGCGGTGAAACCATTTGCATTTGCTAACCTAGGGGGGGTTCCCCTCGCTTTTCCTCTGGTTTTTCCTCTATTTCTGGCGACGGACGACGCCTGCTGCTGTCCGTCGTGTTAATAAGCCTCCCTCAAAAAGAACCACGCCTACTTTTGGACCAGTTTCACTGGGAAAAATGTATTTTATATTTAAAAAGCATACATTTTTCCCAGTGAAACTTTTGAGAAACTAAAATACTTATTTCTTACACTAAAATCAAAACATTAAAGCAATTATTTATTAGTTTAAAATTATTAAAGCAATTCTACTAGCTAAAAATGATATTTTTTTAAATTAAAGTGTGACCTTAACTTTATTTCCGCTTAAATACCAGTTTTCCAGTGTGACCTTATCTTGGTACTTGAGAACATTTTATCAATTGGAAATGTTTTTCTTGTAAATTATTGATTTTATAAGCTTATTTATATTTTTATTTTATAGTTTTAATATATTTTTAAGGGAATTTCTTTGTAAAGTAATATAAAATCATCACAAACTTATCTTTAAAATAACTCAAAAATAATAAATATCCAATATTAAATCCGTTTGAATTTTAAACAATTCTAAAACAATTTTTCCCTAGTGTAACTTTCTGCCAGACTGGCTTCCCCTTTGTCCCCTTCCTTCGTTGCTCCTTTTTCCAGCAGGACGCTGGCTAATGCAATCTTGACAAGCGTTGTCCTGGACAACCGAAAATGAGGCTTGACACTTTTGATTCGGTTTTACTAGGACCAACCTCCCTCCCTCCGAATCCTGCAATATCCTGGAAATAGTCCAGAAAAAAACCAAAGCTCTCCTGCATCTACCAGACTCATGGCGAAATTTTTGATTTGTCGGGCCTCGGACGTTGTTTGTTGAGCCCATATTTGATGGGAAAAAGTGGTAGAAAAGGGGGAAAATCTAGGGGAAAAGCCTGCGAAAAGCTGACGGAACTGAGACAAATGCCAGAAGGCGACTTTTTGATGGCCAAAAAACCGGGCGGAAAGTTTGAAGAGCTAGCAATTTTATGCAGAGTTATGGGCGCAGAAATACCGAAAAAAAGGCAAAGAAAGTCTTTAAATTCGGGTTTTTGAGTGAAAAATTTTCAGAAATGAAAAATTTAATATTAAAAGCTTACTAAAGAAATGAGAAAATGAAATATAATATCCTCAAAATTTAAATAAAAATGAATTTATTCCAAAAAAAACTTAAAATTAAAACCAAATTTCAACAAAACAAAGAAAAAATATAACAAAAATATAACAATTTTCATAAATAAATATTTTAAACTAAAAAAAACTTGCATAAACCAAAAAATTCAATAAATTAAAAAGAATTTATTCAAATTTTAAACCTCTAACATTTCGATAACAATCAAAACTAACCTATCGATAAGTTACTGTTACACCCCTGTTAACTAACAGTCATGTTAACTCAAATTGAGGCCCAACAGCAACGCAACAGTGAGCTAAGCACTAACGCCTGCTGCTGCCAGCAGAGAGATGTTTTTGCAAAACATGAATTGCCCACCACTAGCACGCAGCGAACGATACCCCAAAGGGAGAGCACAAAAAACGGTTATCGCAGTTGCTTTCTGGCTTTCTTCGCAACAAGTCGTGGGTGGAAAACTCAGCGGTTCGCTCTCAGTGGAAATTCGGCACGCTTGAAAGTGAAAACAACACACCAAAAAAAATAAATAAAAATAAAACGCAAAGCAGCGGCGAAATATGTAATTTTGCCAAAACAAAAGAGCGGTAAAAATAAAACCTCGAGACAAAAACCCTTCGTGAAAAGTGCAGTGCGAAAACTTAAAAAAAAAATTAAAATTTGAGCGTAAAGGCGAGCGGCGAGATAAATGAAATGAAAAGTTAAAAATAAATATATATGCCATGCGGCGAGAAGAAGAAGAAGCAGCAGCAGCAGCAGCGAGGGACGTGATTCTCTTGTGTCTCCTTCGCACTCACTCCGCGTTCCGTCCCGCTCCCGCTCCCGCTACCATCCGCGAGATGCTGCTGCCAAATAGAAGAAGAAGCAGAGGCGCAGGAAAACGAAATAAAACGGAATTCATTCACGCACATGTTTTTGTGGCCATTGCTGTGTTGTTGCCTTCGGAGACCGCCTTTGCCTTTGCCCGCTCGTTTATCCTGCCATCCTTTATGCGCTCACAATTCTGATTCGATTTTTCCCACTCATCTGGCGGCTCTCTCTTTACTCGCCCTCACTCTCTCTGGTTGTCTTTATGCGGCAGCATCTCTCTCTCGCTCTGTCTCGGAAGGTCTCTCTCTCCCTCTCAGCTGCTTTGTTTCGAATATAAAATGGAAATAAAATAAGAAAATCGGGAACAAAATCAGATGTAAAAAGTTCGGTCCGTTCAAGAAGAAAAACTCGGAATATATAGCCATAAAATATCAGGGGAAAAAGTGCAAAAGCGCGCAAAAAGAAGAGAATATCCAAGGGATGCGTTGCAGACAATCAAAACCCTTTGTGTGTGTGTGCGAGAGTGTGTGAATAAAAAAAAAAAAAAACAAATAAACAAAAATCCCAGAAAATAACAGAAAAATCGAGAAAATTACAAATTATCCAATAGTTTGGCTTTGGAATAAATACTCAAAGATGAAACTAGGAATTTCTTATTAAACATTGTGAACTGTCTGCTACCCTTTCTCCTCTTCCACCTCCTCCTGCGCTTCGCATCATCATCATCGTCATCATCAACGCCCCATCTCTTTTGTCTCGCGTTTGCGCCGTCTTTTTTGCGCATTTCCCTTTTGGCAAGCTGTTTCGGTTCTGTTTTCGTTTTCGAAAAATTAAAACATCCAAAAGGGAGGACCGTTTCGTTCGTTCGTTCCGTGTAGTTTCAGTTCAGTTTCCCAGGAGCCCAAAATGCAAAAAATAAAAAGAATGAAAGCCACCCCTAAAAACAACAAACAAGAATTTGTACTTTATCGTTACAGTGAAGACTTTACAAGGGAAAAATTTATAATTTTTATAGGAATATAAAGCTAAATTAAACTTTAAATAGTAAAACTTCAGTTGAATGCTTCTAAAAAATAGTTAATGATTAATCCATTTCTTAATCACAAATTATCAGCCTTAAATTTGTTGTAGATTTAATTAATTTATTAAAAAATGTACTCAAAATATATTTGCATTTTATTTTATACGAATATCGAAGATTTTTATATTATTATCAAATATTTTGAAACATATTTAAGACTTACAAAAGATTTTATTTTCAAATTTATAAAGATTTTGTGAATATTTTGCAGTTAATTCAAATACTTACCAAAATTTTATGATCGAGTTATTACTCTTAGTATTCGCACCATCACTTTTATCGATTGTTTACTGTCCTTCGCCCCCTCGCTGCCTGTCTCTGT